>CM066322.1:182909395-183068402 GCA_033807775.1 Saussurea involucrata
TCCAAACTTTCAGATCAGATAATGGTTCTGAGTTTCTATCAAAACCATTACAAGAATGGTTCTCTACTCACGGCATTATCCATCTGTGTTTCCACACCACAACAAAACATAGACACATACTCAATACTGCTAGGGCATTACGATTTCAAGCTCAACTTCCCATTGAGTATTGGGGCGAATGTATCTTAATTAACAGCAACATTTCTAATCAATAAATGGCCTACACCACTTTTAAATAATAAAAAGTCCACATGAAATTATTTTGGGTTCTGCTCCTGCTGCTTACCACCACTTAAAAGTTTTTGGATGTCTTTGTTTTGAACGATATAAAGCCAGACTTGTTGCCAAGGGCTACACTCAACAAAAAGGCATCGACTATCATGATACATTTGCTCCTGTAGCAAAGTTAGTCACTGCTCGAGTTCTCCTATCGGTAACTTCTATTCATAACTGGTCTCTCCACCAGTTAGATGTAAACAATGCATTCCTTCAAGGAGATCTTCTTGAAGATATTTATATGCAACTTCCTCCAGGATTCAATAAAAAAGGAGAGACGAGGGTTTGTAAACTTAACAAATCTTTATACGGTCTAAAACAAGCGTCTCGTCAATGGTTTGCAAAATTTTCCGCTGCTCTCCTGGATGAAGGCTTCATCCAATCCCGTGCAGACTACTCTCTTTTCACTTTCAAATCTGCTAAAATGCAAATTTTTGTTTTAGTCTACGTCGAAGATATCATAATCATCGGCAATGATAACACATTTATTACTGTTAGTCCCAGATGGCTATAACAAGTATTGTAGAAGGGGGGGTTGAATACAATACTCAAAATTTTCACAATTTTAATTCTATTATTGAAAATCTTTCAACAAGAATTACACATAGAAACTTAAGACTGTTGCGAAAAAGAACAGATAAATTATTCTAACAATCTTGCACAAAGTATACTAACAACAACAACTAAGAACACTTAGAACAAAGCTATCAAGTTTTGGAGCTGTATGGAAATTTCTTGCACTGAGAGAGATATCCAAAAAGCGTGATTTGCATGGAGGAGTCTTCTTCCTTTTATAGTGAAGGTAAGGTACTGAGCATTAAATGCTTAGTACGAATATCCTTCAGTTACTTGTAACATACCAAAGGACTTCTGAAAAGTACCAGTGGACTTCTAAAAAGCTGATAAGTCACCATCACCTTTTTCTTGAAATAAGGAATAATACCCATGCTGAACTTCATTGGAAATAGGAATAATACCATGCTTGTCTCCTTGGTGTGTCTTCCAAGACAATATTACTTGAGACTTGATATTTTCTTCAAAGAAAATCTTTTGACAAAGGATCCCACCGATTTAAGCATCATCATCGGTGGGATGATTCTTGGCAAATTTGATTTTGTCTCATAATAATTTTTCTTCTCATTTTGTCTTCAAGGAGTATACCACCGATGAATGCTTTGAGATATGTGACACATCTTTGAAGAAAAGCATCTTTGAGACTTCTTGAGATCCCACCTATTTGAGAGTCTTCATAGGTGGGATATGTTGGCCGACATAGAGAGAGGTCGGTGGAGAGAGTGTCCACCGATGTGTGGGAACACCATCGGTGGACAATGACTTGCATGTGTTGATAAAGAGTCTCTTACTTCCACAATGAGAGAATCTTCAATCTTGACTTTGGTTGATCTTTGACTTCACCAAACATTTGCTATCTTATACAAGTCATTATAAAGAACCATGCTAAAATATTCTAAGTAAGATTTAGAGGAAACATCAGTGAGTCAATTTCAAATCTTTGGTGACCCAACAATTACATCTCTCAAAACTCGTCTCGAGACAAAGTTCTCTATGGTCAAAAAAAAAATTGAGTTTTTTTGCTTTCCCACCGAAAATTAAGGGGATCCCATCGAAAATTGGCTAATTTCGGTAGGAAAATCGGTAGTATTTTTTTTTTTGCTTCCCCACCGAAAATTGCCTAATTTCGGTAGGATTTTCAGTAGGAAAATCGGTAGAATTTTTTTTTCGAAAATTTATCATTACCACCGAAATTTTGCAAGAGTTTGACAAAAAGTCGGTGGAATTTCTTGAAGAGGTTGGAGGAAATCTTCTGGCATCTTCAGAAGAGTTTGGATAAAATCTGCTAAGGCATTATGGAGAAAATCTTCAAGGTGAAGAAAAGATTGGAATTTCATCTTCCAATTTTTTGATGACCCACAAAGATTGAGTTTGAGGATTTTTTGAGTAGAAGGATTTGGGATGATGGAGAAAGAGAAGAGTGTCCACCGATGAGAGATCGGTGGATTATGAGAACACATAGTTATTGAAAGTTGCACATTCCAAGTTCACTTATCAGAAAATTGAACCTGGCTTCATCTAGGGGTTTGGTGAACAGATCAGCAAGCTGAAGATCGGTGGGAATGAAATGTAGCTCAATGTCTCCTTTGGATATGTGATCCCTTATGAAGTGATATCTGATATCTATGTGCTTGGATCTGGAATGAAGAACAGGATTGTTTGCAATAGCTATTGCACTTGAGTTATCACACAAAATTGGGACTTTGGAGTAGATTTGAGCATAGTCCCTTAGTTGGTTTCTCATCCACAGGATCTGAGCACAACAGCTTCCAGCAGCTACATATTCAGCATCAGCAGTAGAGGTTGACACAGAGTTTTGTTTCTTGCTTGACCAACTTACCAATTTACCACCAAGAAGTTGGCAGCTTCCTGTAGTACTTTTTCTATCAATCTGGGAACCTGCATAATCTGAATCTGAATACCCAATTAGTTCAAAACCTGAGTCTTTGGGATACCAAAGACCCAGATGCAAGGTACCCTTGAGATACCGAAAAATCTGTTTTACAGCCTTTAAGTGTGATTCTTTTGGATTGGCTTGATAACGGGCACATAGACAAGTAGCAAACATAATATCCGGACTGCTAGCAGTTAAGTGCAGAAGGGAACCAATCATTCCTCGATAAAGGGTAACATCCACAGATTCACCTTTAAGATCAGCATTGAGTTTCAAAGGTGGTGCCATGGGAGTTTTCCTAGGAGAGCTATCTAAAAAGTTGAATTTCTTCAGAAGGTCACGAATATATTTACTTTGGTTAATAAAAATTCCTTCTGAAGATTGTTTGACCTGAAGGCCCAAAAAGAATGTAAGCTCTCCCATTGAGGAAGGCACTTTTGACATCCATTTGAAGAACTCTGAAATTTCGGTAGGCAGCATGAGCCAGAAAGATTCTTATTGCTTCAAGTCTTGCAACAGGGGCAAAAGTTTCATCATAATCAATGCCTTCTTCCTGTCGGTATCCTTGAGCAACCAGTTTGGCCTTGTTTCTGATAACTGTGCCTTTTTCATCCATTTTATTTCTGAAGATCCATTTGGTTCCAATGATTGTCTTCTTTCGGGGTCTGGGAACCAATCTCCAAACTTTGTTTCTCTCAAATTGAGAAAGCTCTTCTTGCATGGCAGTGATCCAACAGGGATCTGCAAGAGCTTCATCAATCTTCTTGGGTTTAAAAAGAGAGAAAATTCACATAGAGACAAATATTTCCAACTCCTCTATATGTTTGGACACCTGCTTGTTGATCACCGATGATTTGATCTATGGGGTGATCTTTGGTCCATTTGGTTGCAGGAGGTAAATGTGGTGGAATATTTTGTGTTAGGGGTGATGATGGAGTGGGATCAGAGGTTCAGTGGGAAGGAGAGAGAGAGAGATTTTCGGTGGAGATGCTCTTTGATTTGGTGGTGGCTTTGGTGATGGAGAGATTTTGGGAGGTGAGTGTGATTTAAAATCGGTGATAGAAAGTTAGAGACAAAAGAAGAGATATTTTTAAGAGAAGAGTTATGGGTTTGTTTTTGTCGGCACAAATAAAGAGAGAAGAGTTTATTATTATTATATATATACATATTTAAATTTCCACCGATGGTCATTTAAAAAAAATATATATATATAATATTAATAATAAGGTGGTTGACAAAAAGGTGGTGGATGATGATGTCACGAAGTAGTTTACTATGATGATGGACAAAAGGTGGTGGATGAGATTGGTTAAGAAGAAAAAAAAATGGAGGGATTTTGTGAGATGGGTTTGCATGGTGATTCGGTGGGTTTGCATGGTCAGGAGATAATAGGTGATGATGTCATGAGAGTAAAGAATTCTAAGGTTTTGTCAACTTTCACACTTGTCCACATAGATCCATCTGTCCAGCTCAAAATCTGCAATCACACAAAATTTATTTCCTAGGTACCCATTTGGTGGTGGGTCCTTTTGGATTAGATGATGAGGGAAAAGAATTTATGTCACTCAGATCAATTCTTTCTTTCGGACAGTCTTTGACAAAATGAGAAACATCACCACAAATATAACATTTTCTATAAAGAAATGCCTTTTTAGAACTTTGATATTTTTCCTTATTTTTGCTCAAAGATTTTGATGAGGTAACAAAGAATTGGGTCCAACACCTATAATTCCTTTTTCAAAATTTGGGAGGACGGAAATCTTTTCTTTTGAATTGGACATTTTGAGACACACAGATTTGGGAGGAAAATCGGTAGGAGAAGTCACACAGGTAGTTTTAGAAAAATTTGAAGAATTTATTTTTAAAAAAATCGGCACCCAGATACTTTCCCTTTTCAGAGTTAGAAAACATTTTGCTTGAGTTGGAAGAGGAGAAGCACTTAGCTGATACAAGAGCAGTTGAGGAGAAGTGGCCTTCTGGATCATCCATGTCATTTATCTTGGCCATGAAACAGACATTTGAGGTGTCATTCGCTTTCAGATGTGGGTTCATCTGGCAAATCATGAGTTTTAGCAGGCAGACCCTTTCCTCTTCTGACAAGTCTTTTATTTCTTTCCTTTTCTTTCTTGTATTTTTCCTTGTATCTTTCAGCCCGGTCAGAATGTGCAGAAGAGGAGAGATTGGTGGAATCATGTTTGGATCTTTCCAATTTTGAGGAAAATCGGTCTGAGGAAGAGGTTCTGGTTCTGTCAACATGTTTACTTCTACACTCAGAAGCAAAATGACCCTTTTTACCACAGTTAAAACATTCCTCATTAGATTTGTCCAAAGAAGAGTGTTTGGAGAGAGACTTAGATTTTCTAGAAGGGTGGTAGGATTTGGATTTAGAAAACCCATCCAACATGGCCATTTCATCAGATAATTTATCAATTGAAGTTTCCTCACATTCATCCTCAGCATCACTAAGATATGCCTCCGAATGATCATTGGGATCTTCTTGACTATCATGGTCAGAGTCAGATGGGTAGGTAATTTTTGGAATACACTTAGTCTTTTTGGAAGAGTCACTTAGGAGAGCTAGAGGAGAGCTCTTTATATCTGTGATGACAGATTTCCTTTGCAGCTTAGTCTGCTCATAGTTGAAAAGAGTTCCATAAAGAGAAGTGAGAGGCATATGATCAAGATCCTTGGTTGTCTTTATACAATTACAAATATTTTCCCAAAAATCAGGAAGACATTCCATAAACTTGCACAAGATTTCCTCATTGTCATACACTCTACCTAACAGCTTTAAGTCATTGAGAAGACTGTTAAAGCGGTTATAGTAGTTGGAGAGAGATTCTCCTTTCTCACAAGAAAAGAGTTCATATTTTCTAACAAGAGCAATTTTTCTGCTCTTTTTAACTTCATTTGTACCTTCATACAAAACACACAGAGTGGACCACATCTCTTTGGCAGTAGAGAGATTTACCAGAGAGTGGTACACTTCATCAGGAAGAGAAAGAGCAATGATGGTTCTAACTTTAGAATCAAGAGACACAAGCCGTTTTTCTTCATCAGTATATTTCTTGGGATTCTTAAGAATGTAACGACCATTAACTGCAGATTTTTCTTCATCCGAGGAATCATCAGAATCATCTTTGCCAACAACTTCCTTACCGGATTTCTTGGTTTCATAGCGAGACCAAACTTTAGGGACTATGGGTCCCTCACTAAGAATGGTTGGATATCTACTATCCATTCCTTCCATGAAAAGCATCATCCGGCTTTTCCACTAAGAAAAGTTGTTGGGATTAAACTTGGGAGGTTTGGCTATAGAGTCGTTTTCAGAAAAGAAAAAAAAAAGTTTTGAGAAAAAGCTTCATTTTTGGAAGAAGAAGCAGCCATTGCAGATCAAGTTTATTGAAATTAAACTTTCTGCTCTGATACCACTTGTTAGTCCCAGATGGCTATAACAAGTATTGTAGAATGGGGGGTTGAATACAATACTCAAAATTTTCACAATTTTAATTCTATTATTGAAAATCTTTCAACAAGAATTACACATAGAAACTTAAGACTGTTGCGGAAAAGAACAGATAAATTATTCTAACAATCTTGCACAAAGTATACTAACAACAACAACTAAGAACACTTAGAACAAAGCTATCAAGTTTTGGAGATGTATGGAAATTTCTTGCACTGAGAGAGATATCCAGAAAGCGTGATTTGCATGGAGGAGTCTTCTTCCTTTTATAGTGAAGGTAAGGTACTGAGCATTAAATGCTTAATACAAATATCCTTCAGTTACTTGTAACATACCAAAGGACTTCTGAAAAGTACCAGTAGACTTCTAAAAAGCTGATAAGTCACCATCACCTTTTTCTTGAAATAAGGAATAATACCCATGCTGAACTTCATTGGAAATAGGAATAATACCATGCTTGTCTCCTTGGTGTGTCTTCCAAGACAATATTACTTGAGACTTGATATTTTCTTCAAAGAAAATCTTTTGACAAAGGATCCCACCGATTTAAGCATCATCATCGGTGGGATGATTCTTGGCAAATTTGATTTTGTCTCATAATAATTTTGCTTCTCATTTTGTCTTCAAGGAGTATACCACCGATGAATGCTTTGAGATATGTGACACATCTTTGAAGAAAAGCATCTTTGAGACTTCTTGAGATCCCACCTATTTGAGAGTCTTCATAGGTGGGATATGTTGGCCGACATAGAGAGAGGTCGATGGAGAGAGTGTCCACCGATGTGTGGGAACACCATCGGTGGACAATGACTTGCATGTGTTGATAAAGAGTCTCTTACTTCCACAATGAGAGAATCTTCAATCTTGACTTTGGTTGATCTTTGACTTCACCAAACATTTGCTATCTTGTACAAGTCATTATAAAGAACCATGCTAAAATATTCTAAGTAAGATTTAGAGGAAACATCGGTGAGTCAATTTCAAATCTTTGGTGACCCAACAATTACATCTCTCAAAACTCGTCTCGAGACAAAGTTCTCTATAAAAAATATTCGTCGCCTCAATTATTTTCTAGGTATTGAAGTCTCTCGTTCTCCTACCGAAATTTTCCTAGGACAAAGAAAACATATTTTGGACATCATCACAGACTCCGGTCTCACAAATGCCAAAATGTCCCATTTTCAAATGGAACAACATCTTAAACTCACTACTTCATGTGGTACACCACTCAATGACCCGACATCATATCGTCGCCTGGTCGGAAGACTCTTATATCTTACTGTCACTCGACCTACGTGGCTTTTGCAGTTAACTATTTAAGTCAGTTCATGCAACATCCAAGTTCCACTCATCTTAACGCTGCACATTGACGGGTGTCGAGACCGTCAAATAATAAGTATTTATTTTTCTAACCGTCCCAAATCACAATATAAATTGTAATAATGGTAGGTCAGGTCAAATCCACAGGGATTGGTCGTGACAATTATTTCAACTTCTACACGTTACGTAAAAAGGGTGGGTGGATTTGATTAACTAAACTAAAAATGTAACTAAAACTAATTATAAACAATGAAATAAAAATCCAACATTAGTTCGACTTCGATTAAGATGATGGCACTTATCATTGATTCCAAAGAGGTAAACATAAAGAACGAACCTAAGTTGGCTATAGTCGTTAACAAGCTCTAACGACCTCTATTTTTCCTTAATTCACACCGGTTAAAATAAGCTCTTCAACCGGATCTTAATCACAAATAAGAAATTAAATAAGCTTTTAATTTCTTAGATGTGATTAGCTTTATCGAACTAGAAAAATACAACTCAAAGCAATAAGCTCATAAGCTCGGCTTAATATAGCATTGATTGCGAGATTTCAAGAACTCAAATTGAAAACCTTATTGAATTCAAAGATGTTGGTCCCGAAAGGCTTAAACAAGTTTGTAGAAGGGGGGGGGTTGAATACAAACACACTATTTTACTTTTCTAAATTGTTTATTGATAAATCATTAACAATTTACAGCTTGTTGCGGAAACAAGATTAAGGATAAACCTAAATCTAAACAAGTTGGAACACTAAGGTTTTCTTGCACTAAGAAAGATAAGGAGATTACTAATAAAATCCTATCTTGAGAGATTTGAACTTGTCCAGAGTTAGCAAGTTACTTCAAATGAAGTGAGTTCATCTCTTTATATACTGCATGCATTTAATGCAATCCAGTATATACTTTACACGTGTCATTAGCGGATTGGTTGCATGTCATTGACCTTTGATGACAACCTTAGTAGCCGCATGAATGAACAGTGTAGTGTCAGAGTGGTTGTACGATTTCAGATTTTCGGAGGTTCTTTTCTGACATTTCGTACGGTGGCGTGCAAGGGAGGTTAAGACAAAAGTACTTTGTACGGAGGACTTCATGATCAGCTTTCGTTGATTCAGCGATTATCATTTACTATTCAGCAGATGATAAAGTTCAGCGATAGCTGAAGTCTTGTACTTGATACTTCACGTTGAGTGGACAAATCTGAGTCTTCGCTGATCCGCATCAGTTCATTAGGAGACTTGTCGCTGGTTCTTGAGCTTGATCTTCGACTTCAGCGTAGAACCTTTGTTGACGTGAATCTTGTCTTCAGGGATCATAAGTAAACAACTAACTTATCAGCGATCACCATAAGGACTGAACAGACTCAGCGATATGGTGAACAGTGTTCGCTGAATGTTTAATCTAAAAGTGCGAGAGTTCCTATCAGCAGTACTGTAAGATCTTAGTACTTATCAGCGATAGTGAAACTCTGATACATATTGTTTACTTACAATTTTCACTAAGTATTTAAGATAGGGTCATTATCAAATCACTGAGGGTTTGGATCAACAATCTCCCCCTATTTGATTATGACATAGCAACAGAGAAAATTGCTATTTAATGAAAACATAAGGATAAAAAGAACTCATAAAATATTTGTCCCTTTTACTGTTTTCTGGGATCTTTTCAGTACTGATGGAGTAAAGTACATTCGCTGAAATCTTTCTTTAAATCTTTGAATCAGGTTACAATATGAATAAGAAAGATTACAAGTACAAGCGAAATAAATTACAAGTACTGAAGGATGACTGATACAATAGAGAAAATGGTGATTGTTGTCAGCCTTCAAAGGGTTCTTCCTTAATGAGAAGTTCATCAAGGGTTGTCTTTTCAGTTGGAATCATCCAGTCAGGAACCTTTTCTCCTTTATTCTTTAGCTTCAGAGCAGCTTCAAAAATCAAGGGTTTTAGGTGTCGTGCCTGAATGTCTTTTCTGAAGTCGCACCAGTAGATGAGATCTTTGAGCTGTTCGATTGGAGTGATTGGAAGCTCAGCGATCCGTTGAAAGCATTTACGTCCGTCGTAGTCAAGAAAGAATATTCCATAAGGATTACTGATGACTTTACCAGGGACGAAAAGTTCACATGGTGGCAAAGAGACATCAAGGGCAGATAGATCAGGATCAGGACCAAGTACTTCAGCGCGAGAGAAACCAATTCCAGTTTCATTTCGTATGACAGGACCTGAGTTTGAATCTTGACGTTTCTTCCTTGGAGAATCCCTTTTTCTTTTCGGCTTTAGATCAGGAACAGGAGGAATATCCACACAAGAAGATATCAAATCGATCTGTCTGTTTATCAGCTTTTCGAAATGATCCTTGTACTTAGATTTTGACGGTTGGATAGCTAACCTCATCTCCAGCCATTCAGAGAGACCATACCTTTTTACAGTGTCAGCACGAAAGGTTTCAGATGAGTCATCTTCTCTGAACAGTTTGATGTCAACAATAGGTACTCCGACGGAGGTTCTTCCAGAGATGAATACTTTGTTGATCTTCGCTGGACGATATCTGAAGTGGATTTTCTCTTTACACCAGATCAGGGTGGTCTGAGAAACTTCAGCTTTCTTTTCCACGATCTTCTGGGCTTGTTCCCAAAGCTTTCGTTGGATTTGAATGGGAATACGCTTCAGCTTGGGGTCTTTGACAGATTCTTGAGTGAGCTTGATGGCGTATTCTCTGTCTTTATCTTCAGCTTCCTTCCTTTCAGCGATGAGGCGTTCAGCTCTGAGATGATCTTGGTATTCAGCTTTTGAAATTCTGAACTTAGGAGGAACTGAAGGTAGTTGATCGCGCCTTAGGATGATTCGCTGATCCTCGAATCGCTTTATCATTTCTTCTCTCCTCTTTTGATCTTCTTCACTCAGCCTTTGAGCAACTGAGGAAGGTCTGTTTCTGTGCGAGAGAGGTTGTTCTTCTGGTTCATCAGTCTCAGAGATTAAATCTAAGACTGGGATTATGTCTTCAGCGTTAGCTGGAATTATTGGTGAAGTCGCAACAGATCTTTCAGCGAAATCCTCAAACAGGGGAGAGGACTAGCTGAAACGCAGCGATCTTACAAATAAGAACTGGGTAGAAGAACTTGGGTAGAAAAGATAGAAAAAAATGTGGATGTGTATGGTGTTTGTGGAATGGATAACTGATTTTTCATAGATGATCAGGGAAGGAAAGATAAGTTTAGTGTACCTGACAAATCGGCTTTGCAAGTAGGATCGCCAGATTATCATCTTCAGCGATGCCTTTGTCTTTGCTTTTCTCAGCGCCAGAGGCTGAGTGCTTTGTCTTTGTCTTCTCCCCTGAAGGTTCTTTTATTGAAATACCTTTAAGAGCTTTGGTTCGAGGAGCAGGTTTGACAACAAAGAAATCATCGTCATCTTCATCATCTTCATCATCATCATCATCGTTCCTTGGAGAGGAGGATGGTTCAGCTTCAGGGATGTCGAAGTCTTCGTCTTCTTCTGCTTCAGATTCCTCAGCATCTTCATCGAGTTGCTCCCCCTCAGATATAGAGGCGAGGTTCTCGGTTCCCTCAGGGTTTTCATCTCCCTGAGGTCCAGTAATCCGATCTTCATTACCCTCTCCCCTGATAGATTCATCATGGGAAAGGTCTTCAGCGCTCTTCTCCTGTTCAGCGCTCTTCTCCCCCTCTTTCTCATGATGGGCGGGGGAGGAATGGGTAGATTCAGCATTGGTGTTGTCTCTGTCTTCTGGGCCAGAGATTTTCACACAACCTTCAAGCTTAGCTATTCTGTCTTCTAGGCCAGAAATAGCAGGCGTGATTTTCTTCAGCTCTTGGCGATCCTCTGCGGTGAAGGAGTCCAAAACAGGTGCAGGGGCCGGAGCAGGAGCTGGATTATTTGCCTTGTTCACCAGCGTCTCGATCATTGTCTTGACGGAACCAAGGTCGGTCTTCACTGAGCCCAAGTCGGTCTTGACCACTGACATATCACCTTCGAGTGTACCAACCGATTTCTTCAGCGTTGTAACTTCGCTGGAAATGGTGGAAACTGATGATTTGAGGTTGGTGTAGTCAGTGTAGATGTCGGAGAGCACTTTGGCAAAGTCGGCGAGAGTTTTATCAAGATCTTTGATGTCATCAGAGGAGGCCTTCTTTTCCACCACAGTAGTCAGCTTCGTCAGATTCTCTCCAGCGTTTGTTACAGCTGTAGAGTTATTTGATAGACCGGTGGTGAGATCCGTAAGTTTCATCTCCATAGACTTCAGAGATTGGTTGATGTCTCCCAAAAAAGGACCTGTAACATATAAGTACTTGTGAACAAAGGAAAGCTCAGAAGTTTCAGGTTTAGTTACAGTGTTTAAGGTGGGATCTGTACCTGCAGGAGCGTTGACGAACTCATCAAAGTTTCGAGTCCCTCCATAGTGTTCCATATCTCCCTCAAAAGTTCCGTGAGGAATGGAGATCTCTGCAGGTCCTTTATTCGTCATTCGCTGAGAAGCTTCAACGGCTTCTTGAATGATGGCATCTCCAGTTTTGACTGGAGGAGTGTCCAAAGAAGTAGAGGGAGGAGCGAAGGATAAGAATTGGGGTTGGGGTTCAAGTTCAGCGTTGGATTCGCCGAGAAGTACTTCATCAGTCTTTTGAGAGACTGACGAAGGTTGGGTAGATTCCAAAGTTCTAACCTCAGCGTTTAGGGACGCTGAAGTAGGTTTAGAAGGGATGGCTTGAATTGGTGTGGCAGAGCGTACCACGGAACTTTCCTTCAGCTCTTCAGAATGAGCTGAGGAGTCTTCAGCATGCAACTGCTGGGGTTGCTCCTTGGTTTTCTTGATCCTTTTGGAGTCAAGAGGGGTAAGAGATTGTTTCCTTTTCTTAGAAGGAATGGATTTTGTGGCCGGGGTATCAGCGATGGGTATTGTCGCTGAAGGAGCCACAGAAAGCGGAGAATTAAGAAAAGTATATACTGGATAGTTTGCTATAGCGATGGCACTTGTGCTGTCGCAATAGATTGGAATTTTGGAGAGCTGAAGATCATAGTCTAGTAGTTGATTTCTCATCCACAAGACTTGAGAACAGCAGCTTCCAGCGGCTACATACTCAGCTTCAGCTGTGGAAGTGGACACCGAGTTTTGCTTCTTACTTGTCCAACTTACCAGCTTTCCACCCAGGAGCTGACATCCTCCTGTGGTGCTTTTCCTATCCATTTTGCAACCTGCAAAATCACTGTCTGAATAGGCGGTTAGATCGAATCCTGAATCTTTGGGGTACCAAAGACCTAGATTCGCTGTACCCTTAAGATATCGAAAGATTCGCTTTACAGCTTTCATATGAGATATCTTAGGTTCAGCTTGATATCGTGCACACAGACATGTTGCAAACATAATATCGGGTCGGCTAGCTGTAAGATACAGTAGTGAGCCGATCATCCCACGGTACAGCGTGACATTGACAGGAACACCCTTTGTGTCCTTATCAAGTATCAGCGGTGGTGCCATAGGGGTTTTCATAGCTGAACTTTCAGTTAAGTCGAATTTTTTCAGCATATCTTTAACATACTTTCCCTGATTTATAAAAGTTCCTTTTTCAGTTTGCTTAATCTGAAGACCAAGGAAATATGTTAGTTCACCCATCATACTCATTTTATACTCATCTTTCATTCTATCAGCGAAACGAGTACAAAGCTCAGGGTTAGTAGAACCAAATATAATGTCATCAACATATATTTGAACTAAAATGATATGACCTTTTATTTTTCTAAAAAACAAAGTTTTGTCAATCTTACCTCTCTCAAATTTTTCAAGGTGGAGATACGTAGAAAGAGTGTCATACCATGCACGAGGAGCTTGCTTCAAGCCATAAAGTGCCTTATCCAGCTTATAAACATAACCTGGACGCTTAGGATCTGAGAATCCTGGAGGTTGTTCCACATAAACTTCTTCATTCAGCTTTCCATTTAGAAACGCTGACTTAACATCCATTTGATGTACAGTGAAGTTTTTGTGTACAGCATATGCTAAGAAAAGACGAATAGATTCAAGTCTTGCTACAGGAGCAAAGGTTTCGTCATAATCTATACCTTCCTCTTGTCTGTATCCCTGAGCAACAAGACGAGCTTTGTTGCGAGTTACAGTACCATGTTCGTCCAACTTGTTTCGATAGACCCACTTAGTGCCTATCACTGTTTTGTCAGTTGGTCTCCGAACAAGTTTCCAAACTTTGTTTCTTTCGAATTCAGTCAGCTCTTCTTGCATAGCGCTGACCCAGTTTGGATCTCTGAGGGCATCATCTATTTTCTTTGGTTCAGTTAGAGAAATAAAGTTAACAAATAAACAAATATTACCTGCACTTCTACGAGTCTGAATACCAGCGTTGGGATCACCAAGAATTTGATCGATTGGGTGATTTACAGTCCATCGCTGAGCCGGAGCATGCGTCGCTGACGCAGTCTGAACTGGAGAAACTGAAGATGAGGCTTCAGCTACTTCTGGATAATCAGCTAAGAGAGGAATGCTTGCATTTGTCACTTCATTCACTGATTGCTGAGAGATAGATGGAATTTCTGAGACATTTGGATCAACTGCGGGTATAGTATTTATAGGAACAGCTGAGACCCAAGATGTTTCAGCTTCACTATTCTGCATATTGGGAATGATAGTAGGACCATCATTTTCAGTTGTATAAGTATGAGTAGTGGGAACATCTTCTGAATCACCAAGATGAGAAAACATCCATTGATTCAGTTCTTCTGTATCAGCGTTCGGTTTAGAGTTCGCTGAACGGGATTCGTCAAACGTGACGTGAATAGTTTCTTCTACAGTTTGTCTTCTTCGGTTGAAGACTCTGAAGGCTTTGGAAACTGAGGAGTATCCAAGAAAGATTCCATCATCAGCCTTAGGATCAAACTTTCCAAGGGCATCTCTGTTGTTCAGTATGAAACACTGACAACCAAAGATGTGAAGAAAACTGATTGAAGGCTTTCTCCCATGAAAGAGTTCATAGGCTGTCTTTTTGAATCTTTTGACTATCAGCGACCTGTTTTGCGTAAAACAAGCCGTGTTGACAGCTTCTGCCCAAAACTGAGTAGGCAGGTGAGAATCGCTGAGCATTGAACGTGCAGCTTCAATAATTGTTCTATTTCTTCTTTCAGCGACTCCGTTTTGTTGTGGTGTTCTCACTGACGAAAAGTTATGAGAAATACCCTTGCTCTCAAGGAAGGAATCAAGAGAACTGTTTTTGAATTCAGTTCCATGATCACTCCTTATTGAGCGAACAGTCATATTGTTCAGAGTTTCCATCTTCCGAACAAAGGTGATGAGTTCTTCAGGGGTGTCACTCTTAGAACGGAGAAACATTACCCATGTATAACGAGAGAATTCATCAACTATGACCAGCGTATATTTCTTTCCAGCGATGGATTGTTTGTTAACGGGGCCAAACAAATCCATATGGAGTAGTTGAAGAGGAGATGACACTGAGGAAACTTGCTTGGACTTAAATCTTGCCTTGGTCTGCTTCCCTTTTTCACACGCTGAACATAAGGATTCTTTGGCGTATGAATGTTGAGGTAGACCAGTGACTAACTCTTTGGATGAAAGAGTATTCAGTGTCTTGAAGTTGAGATGTGAGAGTCTCTTGTGCCATAGCCAGTTGACATCAGAAGATGCCTTTGAGAAGAAACAGGAGTTCTCAGTGGTTGTTGAGTCCATGTTTATAACGTAAACATTTTCCAAACGATAACCGCTGAGAGCTATCTTCTCCTTTTTGTCAGAGACAAAGCAGGATTCCTTGGTGAAAATCACTTTGTTATCCATGTCGCAAAGCTGACTGATGCTCAGAAGATTATGCTTCAGCCCTTCAACATATGCGACTCTTCTGAAGGATGTTGTACCATTTGAAAGTACACCATACCCTCGGGTGTGTCCTTTTCCATTTCCACCGAAAGTTACAGAGGGACCCTTCTCTTCCTTGTATTCAGCGAGCAGGCTTTTCTTTCCAGTCATGTGTCTAGAGCATCCGCTATCGAGATACCAGATACCCTTCTTAACCTGCAATACAAAGGAAGATTAGTTTTGCTTGGGTACCCA
The DNA here is from genome assembly GCA_033807775.1 of Saussurea involucrata. Taxonomy (NCBI): domain Eukaryota; kingdom Viridiplantae; phylum Streptophyta; class Magnoliopsida; order Asterales; family Asteraceae; genus Saussurea; species Saussurea involucrata. The sequence continues at coordinate 182,925,006 of CM066322.1, forward strand.
CTTCACCATGTATACGCGTTTGTCAGTGGAAGTGGTTGGATTGGGTTCAGCAGTCTTCGCAGCATTTGAAGATTCAGCTTTGTCTTTCTTCACTTTGGTCAATTTCTTGACCTCAGCGGTATGAGTCACCTTGACCTGACTTGCAACTGGTTTGGTCTTCTTTGGTGCAATCTTCACCTTAGCTATCTTATCAGCTTTGGTGGCTGTGGGACACTTACTTGCAATATGATCGGTAAGTCCACAGTGATAACATTTCCTATAACTAAAATTAGTTCTAGGACCACTTGTGTGCTGAGCTTTTAATTTGGAATTAGAAGTGCCAGCACCAAGTACACTATTGGTTTTTGAAATAGGACGAACATTCAGTTCTTCAGATTTCTTACCAAGGACATCTACTCTGAGTCTAGGAGTAGGTCGCTGAACTGATCCAGAGGTCTGATTTCTAGAACCAGATGAATGAATCACTAAGGCTTTGGAAGCATTCAGCTTAGGTACTAAAGTACCCTTCTGAGGATTTTGATAAATTACAATTCCTTTACCTTTATCTTTAGAGACAGAGGTAGGTTTTGAATAAACCATTTTCTCCTTACCTTTTGAGGAGGTAGGAGTTTCCTCAGGGATTGGTGTAATCGACGAGGAGTACTGAGATGAAGAAGTGTCAGCTACTGAGGATACGAACGTTCCAAATTTAAGCATTGAACGTTCAGTGGTTGGTATTGGAGTATCATATTTATAACCCAGACCACGTTTATCACTCAGAGGAATCTGAGCCTTAATTATCTCAGTGATCTTTGTTGAAGAATTACACCATCCTTCAACAGTAGCTTGTTCAGCTTTTAATGCAGCGATAGCTTCCGCTCGTTCAATTTTGACTAGCTGATTTAAATGGACTTGATCTTTAAAATCTTCTTCAAATTTAGAAAGCTTTTCTATTTGAAGGTGGCAATTTTTAAGCTTTTCAGCGAGATCAAGATTTTGGTTTTCAACCACAGCTTTGCCGTTCATGGCTTCGTATAAGCTTCTAGTCAGTAGTTCGATTTTACGGAGACTATCTGCTTCATCAATATTTACAATATTGGTAAAGAAGGAAGGTGATACCTGAATGGCAGATGTTGAAGTGGAGGGAATGTCTGAACTTTCTTCCTCTTCTTCAATCTTGGCCATGAGACATTGATTTGCTTCATCATCTTCAGAATCAGATGATGAGGCTTCTTCATCAGAAGTAGCCCAATCATAGTCAGCCATTAGGCCTTTTCCCTTCTTCTTAAAGCTTTTCAGCTTTGCATACTTCTCCTTCAGCTTTAAGTATTTGTCGTCTTTATTCCTTGGAACAAAGGATTTCTTTGTAAAGGCTGAAGGTCTCATGATTTTCTTTGACCTGCACTCGTTAGCGAAATGACCTGTCTTTTCGCAGTTAAAACAAGTAGCAGTAGCCTTATCAACAAAAGCTGATGACTTAGGCTTGTCAGCTATAGAAAGAGTTTTGTTCTTTCTAAACATTTTCTTCTTGGCGAATCTCCTGAACTTTTTAGTTAGGAGAGCCAAGGATTCATCATCTGAAGAATCAGAATCTGATGATCTTTCAGAGTTACTTTCTAACTCAGTGATAGTGACCACAGGTCGCTGAGTAGAAGGTTCCTCTGAGATTAAAGCAACAGGGGTGCTTTTGGAATCTTTTACAAGATTCTTCTTAAGATGGCTAGATTGCTCATGATTCAGCAATGTGCCATATAAGGTAGCGAGTGTCATTGATCTTAGATCTTTTGACAGCTTGAGACACATGGAATAATTGTCCCAGCTTTCAGGTAAACATTCTAAAAACTTTGTCAGAACTTCAAAGTTAGAATATTCCTTACCAACCGTTTTAAGATCTATAATTAAGCAGTTAAAACGTTGATGTACTTCAGAGAGAGTTTCATTCTTACCAGAGATGAAACTTTCGTATTGTCTTACCAGGTTGATCTTTCTTGAATCCTGGACTTCAGACGTTCCTTCATACTGAACACATATTGTGTCCCACATGGCCTTCGAGGATTTCAGGTTCATGACGGAATGGTAGACTTCGTCAGGAAGGGCCATGGATAGTATGGATCTGGCTTTTGTATCTATAGCCACTTTCTTCTTGTCTTCATCGGTCCAATGATGGATTTCCTTTGGAATCAGCCTTTCTGGAATAGCAGCTCTAGTTGCAGTGGCTGGAACGGCAGGATCAATCGTTACAGGGATGTGTGGACCGTTTTCAAGATAGTAAGGTATAGTAGGGTCTACACCTTCTAAGAAGAGTGTCATCCTATTTTTCCATAAGTTGAAGTTGTCTCTGGAAAATCTAGGGGGTTTTGCAAGAGAACCATTGTCGATATAGTGAGTGTTTGTGTTTGAGTTGGCCATTTTCAGATAATAGCAAGGAAGAGAAAATATCTTAGATTAGATCTTGTTTATGAGATTAAACAAATCTGCTCTGATACCACTTGTTGGTCCCGAAAGGCTTAAACAAGTTTGTAGAAGGGGGGGGGGGTTGAATACAAACACACTATTTTACTTTTCAAAATTGTTTATTGATAAATCATTAACAATTTACAGCTTGTTGCGGAAACAAGATTAAGGATAAACCTAAATCTAAACAAGTTGGAACACTAAGGTTTTCTTGCACTAAGAAAGATAAGGAGATTACTAATAAAATCCTATCTTGAGAGATTTGAACTTGTCCAGAGTTAGCAAGTTACTTCAAATGAAGTGAGTTCATCTCTTTATATACTGCATGCATTTAATGCAATCCAGTATATACTTTACACGTGTCATTAGCGGATTGGTTGCATGTCATTGACCTTTGATGACAACCTTAGTAGCCGCATGAATGAACAGTGTAGTGTCAGAGTGGTTGTACGATTTCAGATTTTCGGAGGTTCTTTTCTGACATTTCGTACGGTGGCGTGCAAGGGAGGTTAAGACAAAAGTACTTTGTACGGAGGACTTCATGATCAGCTTTCGTTGATTCAGCGATTATCATTTACTATTCAGCAGATGATAAAGTTCAGCGATAGCTGAAGTCTTGTACTTGATACTTCACGTTGAGTGGACAAATCTGAGTCTTCGCTGATCCGCATCAGTTCATTAGGAGACTTGTCGCTGGTTCTTGAGCTTGATCTTCGACTTCAGCGTAGAACCTTTGTTGACGTGAATCTTGTCTTCAGGGATCATAAGTAAACAACTAACTTATCAGCGATCACCATAAGGACTGAACAGACTCAGCGATATGGTGAACAGTGTTCGCTGAATGTTTAATCTAAAAGTGCGAGAGTTCCTATCAGCAGTACTGTAAGATCTTAGTACTTATCAGCGATAGTGAAACTCTGATACATATTGTTTACTTACAATTTTCACTAAGTATTTAAGATAGGGTCATTATCAAATCACTGAGGGTTTGGATCAACAAAAGAGTTCCATTGTTACTCCGTCAAAACCAAAAGACAATTACGTATCTAATGTTTTGACTAACAATCTTTCATAAGAGATTCAAGTAATTGATCAAGTTAGTTGAAAACCTAAACGAAATTGACATTAAGATGGAAATCAAGCAAATAGATTTGTCCCAAATGATTACAATGGAATCTCAAAGTGTAACCATAAAAATCTAATCAAACTAATGTGGGAATGAAAACTAAGGAAATTACCAAAAGATAAGTGAAATTGATGAAAGACTTGCTCCAAATTGGTTTCCTCTTCAAATGGTGTGATGAATGATATGCTAGAGATAAGAGATATATGATATTCAACAACAACCAAGGGCTTCTTTTATAGTGAGTTTGGATCCAGATGCAGATTCAATCCAGCCCTAAAGCAGATCCAAACAGCCTCAAAAGCAGATCCACAGCTCAAGATGTAGATCCAATCAGCAAAACAGCAAAAAAGCAGATCAGGAGATCGGGGCGTCTGGCGGCGCGCCTTGAGCCGTGCAGAGAGGCGCGCAAGGCTCTGGATTGTATAGTCGGCAGAGGGCAGCGCGTCCTGTGGCGCGTATGAAGGCGCGCAGGGCACTGTTCCTTTAATCTTTGATTTTCTCGTTTTTTCCAGCTCCGGAACCCAAATCTGAAACTCAAACAAAAAGGGGTACTTTGAGCAACTAACCAACAGTAAGTTTAGGGAAATTTGATATAAAAAATGTATATAAAATGACACTTATCACACATCGTGTTGTTCGTTACCTTAAAGGAACCATTAATCATGGAATATTCTTATCCGCAACTAGTTCTTTATCTTTAAGTGGATACACAGAATGTGTCCAACTACTCGTCGCTCCACTACAGGATATTTCACAATGCTAGGGAATAACCCTATGTCCTGGAAATCAAAGAAGCAACCAACTGTTTCTCGATCATCAGCTGAGGCCGAATATAGCGCCTTAGCTAATCTCACTTCTGAAACTCAATGGCTTAGTCATCTTTTTAAAGATCTAGGTTTTCCTTTCTCTAAACCCATTATCGTTTACTGTGATAATGAAGCAGCAATGCATATTGCCGCAAATCCTGTTTTTCATGAGCGAACGAAACATATCGAGTTAGATTGCTACTTTGTTCGTGAGAAGCTACTATCTGGCCTAATAGCCCCAAAATATATTACTTCATCCAACCAGCTTGCAAACATCTTCACAAACCTTTGGGAGAAAATCAATTTCGAAGACTGGTGAGCAAGTTGGGCGTTCGTTCCGGTAGTCCTCCCGCTCCAACTTGAGGGGGGGATTGTGAGATCCCACGTCGGCTAGGAGGGGGAACGAAGTCCTCCTTATAAGGGTGGATGGATACCTTCCTTGCATGAGGCCTTTTGCCTGTCACAGGGTGCGGTCTGGGTGCGTCCCGCGTATGCCTGTGCGGGCAGGAACAAAACCGTGAGAGGTGCCGACATGCTGTTATGCAGAGGGTATCCGCAAAGCGGACAATATCGTGTACGGTGGACTGGGGATGTTACAGAATGGTATCAGAGCCGGTCACCGGGTCGATGTGTCAGCGAGGACGCTGATCCCACTTAGGTGGGTGGATTGTGATATCCCACGTCGGCTAGGAGGGGGAACGAAGTCCTCCTTATAAGGGTGGATGGATACCTTCCTTGCATGAGGCCTTTTGCCTGTCACAGGGTGCGGTCTGGGTGCGTCCCGCTTATGCCTGTGCGGGCAGGAACAAAACCGTGAGCGGTGCCGGCATGCTGTTATGCAGAGGGTATCCGCAAAGCGGAAAATATCGTGTACGGTGGACTGGGGATGTTACATTTTTGATTTATTTATTTTATTATATATCATATATACTACATAAAAATATTTTTAATATTTACAATTCATACCCTTATAGTTAATTATTTAATTTATGGTACATCTCTTATTTTTTTTCAATTTTGTTTTATCTCATATCGCATTAACATAATACTCATATATTAACTAATTTATTAAATCGTTTTAAATTATTATTATTTGTATATGTTTATAGATATCGTGAATGGCAATAGGACAAGCTTTCACGAGAAAAAAAATATGAAATGGGGTTTTGACAAGTTGGTATCACTGGACTCATTTAAGAATTGTGAAAATGAGTATTTGGCGAATGATGATTCATGTGTGTTTGGAGCTGAAGTATTTGCAGTTATAGAGTATGCACAAAAGGATCAATGTATGTCCACCACAAAGCCTCTGCCAATTTTTAATACTTACACTTGAACCATCGATAATAAAATAAATAAAACGTATTTTAACTATAAGAGTACCATAAATTAAATAATTAACTATAAGAATATGAATTTTAATAATAAAATTAATTTTTATGTAGTATATATGATATATATTAAAATAAATAAATCCAAAAATATTCAATATTGGGCTCATTTCGAACGTATCGAAGAAACGATTATAATGGTGTAACTTGTTAAAATTAAAACGTATTTTTTTAACGTATTTTAGTTAATAAACGATTATATGTGTTAAATGTAAAATTAAAATTATGAAAGTAAAAGGTATAAAGTAAAGTAAGTAAATAAGTATAGGGGTTGAAAGTGTAAATATCAATTGAAATTTACAATTTTGTGTGTGTAGCGGGACTATTCGCAGGACAGTGGTTTGATCGCGAGATAAAAAATTTCAAAATGGATCATGGTCCGCGATCGCGGACCCAATCGCGAAAAAAGGGTATTTTTGCAAAATGACTTAGAAAATGGGTATTTTGGTAAGTCAAAGTCAAACTTTGGGTGTTTTAATTAAATTCCCTTATTTGTACCATGTCACAATAGGTAGACATTGATTGAAAAAATAGAGCAACCAACTGTTTTTTTTTTGAAAGTCATCATAAGATTTTATTCAAATAAAAAACATACACAAGGTTACTGCATGTTTACATGATACAACAGCAGCAACATCATCAAGTCAACCAGTTTCAAAACCAAACCAAAGCAATACAGACCCATACTGTAACGACCGGGTCCAAAACTGAAAAGGGTTTTCATGTTTGGTTAAGTTTTAAAATTTATGAAAATTGAAGGGCTGATTGGTAAATGAGGGTTTTGGTATTTAAAGGCACAAAACCCTAGGAAATTCTATTTCATTTCAGTGTTTTGCGGCTGAGAAGACGTAAGGTGGGGAAATTTGGAGAATTCTTGCTAGTGAAGAGAAAAGGGGAAGAAACACTCGAATCAAGCTGAGGTAATGCAATCTAAACCATCTTCGTCTCCTTAGTTTTCTGTTCTGTGTTTAGAATTGGATTTTGGAGCTCTGTGTAATATTAAAGTGGTAAATAGCGGTTTTGATTGAGTGAAATCGGAGGTTTTGGGTTAAGAAATTAATTGGGATGTTTGAGCTGCAATGAGAACCATTGTAAACTCTTCTTGCAAACCTGTTTCTTCGATTAAGCAAGTGAAAGCTTGATTTAACCAGTCGCCTGGCGCTGGTAAGAAACCTAAGTCCCGGTAGAGTGAGTCCCGGTACTTTGGTTTTGCGACTCCCGGTAGAGTGACTCCCGATAGAGTGACTCCCGGTAGAGTGACTCCCGGTAGAGTGAGTCCCGGTAGAGTGACTCCCGGTAGAGTGAGTCCCGGTAGAGTGAGTCCCAGTACTTTGGTTTTGCGACTTCCGGTAGTGTAAGTTCCGGTAGTTGCTTGGGCCGAACCCTTCTGTTGTCGGTTCACCAATCTTGTAGCTTAGTGCACAATTTACGATAAATTTATGAGCTACGTCTCCTACATTTCTAGGTGTTCTACTTAGAGGTCGGGAAAGTAAGTAAGAAGTTTTGAGGCAAGAAGATACTAAAGCGCCCAGGAAGAAGTTTTGAGGAAAGGTAAGTAAGAAGATACTAAAGCTACGTCTCCTACATTTATGTGTAGGTTGTTTCCGCAAACCTATTTTGTTTATTGTAAGGAAAATTTTGGATCACGATTCTGGGATATTCCATGTTTAATGAAATGCTTGTTAAATTTTGGTTGGGTCTTTACAGTTGGTATCAGAGCCATAGTTTAAGAGAATTAGGTGACCGAATGGGCCTAAACTTAAACTGTGAGGAGTAGAACTCACAACTGAGAAATTAGGAATGCGTTAGGAAAGCACTACTTTAGATGTAGGGCTAATAGGGTATCGAGGACAATCATGTAAGGTAAGTTTGGGGTTACACCTGGCCAGTGTAACTGTGAACTTACAGGTACATGTATGTGCTTAAATCACCTTATTACCCTGTTGTTGGGACACTGTTGAGTCCTTAGTATTAAATGAGTTTCCTGTTGATGTTGTGTAGCAAAATGTCTGCAAGAACCTTGAGAAGTACGTCCATCCCTAATGCGGTAGATACCCGAACAAAGAGTACTACACTGCGGGAGGAACCAGTGAATCAGCCAAGAGTGACAGCCACTCGTGGGCGAGGAAGAGGTCGTGGGAGACCTAGAGGAGCGGTACCGAGAAAGGCAGCAACTGAAGTAGGGGCAACGACCACGAAAGGCAAGGAGAAGAAGAGGAAAACGCCCGTCAAGCGCAAGGCGAAAAGTGTTGGAGAACCGGAGGTACAGGTAGTATCTATACAAAAAAGTTCGATGCCGGTAAGGGAAACAAAGGCTAAGAAAGGGGGCAAACCTGGGACTGCACTAGCCTTCGTGACGGAGGATAAGTTCACGGCAGAGATGGATAAGTTACAAAAGACCCTTCAAGCAGTGTTGGAAAACCAGAACAAGACTACGTCTGGGGAAAGAACCAAGAGCAGTACCGGAAAGAAGACCGGGGAAGGTAGTGAACCGCGAACTGAAATAGGAAACAACTCGGTAGCAACTGCTTCGGAACCAAAGGCAGAAAAGGGATGTTCGTTTAAGACGTTCACGTCGTGCAAACCTCCGACGTTCAACGGAGAACGTGATCCCGTGTTGGCTGTGAAATGGGTTCGCGAGATGGAACTGGCGTTCGATACCAGTAAGTGCGCCGAAGAGGATAAGGTACTGTTTACCCGATCGATGTTGAAATCTGAAGCGATCTTTTGGTGGGATGTTGAAACTGGAGGAAAGGGGTCAGAGATGGCTAGAAGCATGTCGTGGGGGACGTTTGTTAAAAGATTCAAAGCGCAGTTTTGCCCTCTGGCAGCAATTAAGAAATTGGAGGAAGAGTTCCTGAGTCTGGAGCAAGGGTCGATGACGGTTCAGGAATACACGTCGAAGTTTATTGAGAAAGCCAGATTTGTTGAATTGTACATACCTACTGAGGAGCGACGGATCGAGAGGTATATTTTTGGGCTGAAAAGCAGTATAAGAGAATTGGTGCAGGCAAAGGAACCAGTTACTTTTCAGTCGGCCGTGGATAAAGCGGAACTTACTGAAAGGGATAAGAACAGGCAGATGAACGAAAGAGTCGGAGACAAGCGTAAGTGGGACGGGCCAAGTCATGATGGTAAGAGGCCGAGTACAGTTAGACCCGATCTGCGGGCGAGAACCAAGTCGATGGAGAAACCTTGTGCCAAGTGTAACAAGATGCACCAAGGAGAGTGTTGGGCTGAGGGGTGTTACAAATGTGGGAAAATGGGGCATCTATCCCGGGATTGTCGCAGTCCAAGGACCTGTTATCAGTGTGGAATGGCGGGTCATGTCAAGTGGGACTGTCCGCAATTGAGGAAGGGTCATGCTGAGGGTGAAGGCGGAAGTATCGGAGGAAGGGGTAACGAGAAGAGGGTGGAGCCGGCACGCGCCAGAGCTAGGGCTTTTCACATGTCGGCTGAAGAGGCGGAGAACGCGCCTGATGTGGTGACAGGTACCTTTCCTATAGACTCGATATTTGCCAAAGTGTTGTTTGATTCGGGGGCCAATCGTTCGTTTGTGTCGCCCATTTTTGCTCAAAAATTTCACGTAAAACCCAAGAGGTTGATAACAACTCATTAAATGAATCCCAACGTTTCGTTTGCAAACTCGTATTTAATATCTTTATAATAAAAACCAGCGGAATAAACGTTTAATTAAAATAAACCATAAAACAACCAGCTCTCCTCGCGCGCCAGTGTGTACTTGTCACGCCTTGAAGCCGCTCGGACCTGAAACCACAGTTTATTGGGAAAGGGTAAGCACGAAGCTTAGTGAATTCCAACACATGCGCAGATAGGAATTATATACACATCACCCCTATCCGCACATAAGCAACAACATCACAGTTACATAAAACGAGTAAACGCCTACAAGTAATTATGTATCCAACACCTCAGTACCATCGAGGCCTCGGTCCCACCGAATTGTAATGTATCCAACACCTCAGTACCATCGAGGCCTCGGTCCCACCGAATTGTAATGTAACCAATACCTCAGTACCATCGAGGCCTCGGTCCCACCGAATTGTAATGTAACCAACACCTCAGTACCATCGAGGCCTCGGTCCCACCGAATTGTAATGTAACCAACACCTCAGTACCATCGAGGCCTCGGTCCCACCGAATTGTAATGTAACCAACACCTCAGTACCATCGAGGCCTCGGTCCCACCGAATTGTAATGTAACACATTTATACCAAGCATTCAACCCAATCAAATATTACACACCACAAACAACTAGTTCACACCACAAAGACAGTAGTACATACAAACTATTATGACATGCATACAACCCCTAACTACACAGTGAGAGAACTCACCTCGAATGCGCGCCCAGCTTAAAACACAATTCAAGCTTCACAATTACGGTCACTTCCCAGAACCTAAATGCATGTTAAAACGTGTCAATACGAGACCCGGACCCTATGACACGACACACGCTTAAACCGTCACTAAAAACCATTTTCCGCTCTCGCCAAACAGGTCTGTTCGGGACCTGTTTCGACCCCTTTAAACCCAGAAAAACCCCAATATTAATTCATGACCAGAAATTCCTCTGAGTTAGGGTTCCAAGGACATATTATACGCCTCCTAACGATTTTTCTACAATTTATTACGGATTTTACAAAAACAGATTCCAGAACAGCGAAATTCAGCACCTTTCAGTATAAAACGAATATTTGACCCATACTACGTCCCGAACTGGGTTTTGCACAAAACACAGAAAAGTTTCTAGACTCAAAAAGGGAACTTTTGACACCGGTTTCACCCCAAACCGAGTTACGAGCAGAAAGTTACAGCTTACGCAAAACAGTGACCGAACTGCAGTTTCTTTTACATAAAATGACGATTCACTGAACTTGCGACCACTTTTTCGCCCAGCTAGAGACCGAACCAGTTTTCCGCTAAAACACGGAAAACGTGCCCGACCCTGAACTTGAACCGTGGGCGCCAGTTTCGGCTCAAACGGAGTTACGACGGAAAAGTTATGATCGCGCGAAAACTGGACAGCACACTTAGAATTTTCATAAAAAGATAACTTTATAAACGGTTCGCGGCTTAATCGATTCGGGATTTACGCTAAGAGTGTTACCCACTGCCACCGCCCTCCACCCACAGCCACCGTAGCGACGGCGTGCGGCGGTGATGGTCTCGCCGGAAAAACGAAAAGGAAAAGGAAAGGAAACGAGACGAACGAGAGAGCTACTTACCTCACGACGACGTCTCAACACCACAACCGGTCTCCTCCCTCTCGACCTCCGACGACCCAGGTGTGGCGACCTCCGGCGACAGCAGCAGCGGCGGCGAGGGGTGGCTGCCGCTGGTCCTTTCTTCTCTTCTCTCTCTTTCTAGCGATCTCTCTCTCTCCCTTCGTTCTCTCTCTCTCGGCCGCACCACACAAAGGAGAAAAAGAAAAGTGGCTCGTAGGGTTTTTGGTGGTTGTTTGGTTTGCTTGATTCATAAGGAAAGAAGAACAAGAAAACGAGAAGGGATTCAGCCATGGGCCAAGACCCATGCACAAGTTCCAAAAATTACACAAATAGCCCCCCAACTACACCTCATCTCACAATCCACAACAAAAGGCACGAATGCTAACATTTTGGTCTTTTTTGACACCAAACCACTAACCAAAACAATTAAAGGTAAACATTTTAAATTATTAAAAATTAATTAATAAACGTACCGGGACACGGGCTTTACAACTCTTCCCCGCTTGAATTAGACTTCGTCCTCGAAGTCTATGCCCGTGAATAGCTCTGGATAGCTCTCCCTCATCTCAACCTCAGGTTCCTAAGTCCACTTGAAACCCCTACTAAACTTCTCGAATACTATTCTTACTAACGTACTCTTTCTAAGACACTGGGATTATGATCGGCAGAACACCCCGACAATTGAAATCATTCCTAGCCAAGCGACTACGGTTGTCCCCCAACCTTAGACATTCCATACCTCCCGAGTCAAAACTCAAGCTCTAACCACTCTAAAGCTGCTCACCAGTATACCCTACAGGATACTCGGTTACGATCCCTCCTATCATTAATTGACGATTAACTTCTACGAATTCTAATAGACTCCAAAGATTTTCAATAACTTATATTAACAAAACATCGACCCCCTGCCGAACATCGGTCCAACCGATTACAATAACAAACATCGGCCACCCGCCGAACATCGGTCCAACCGATTACAATCACAAACATCGGCCACCCGTCGAACATCGGTCCCACCGATTACAATAACTCACATCGGCCACCCGCCGAACATCGGTCCAACCGATTACAATGAATCACATAAGCGTGGTATTATCCTAGACACCAACACAAATAGATATCCCCCACAACCAAATCAACTAACACACACGTAGGTCATTCCACCATAACCATCCATCACAAATGATCATTTCAGGGTTACTACTTCCGTCACCATGATTATCTTAAAATCGGCTACAACTCTCCGATTATTCTAAAGGTGTTTGGCCTCAAGCCCAAAAGTCGACACCTAAATATACCACCTACCACAAAATGGTTGATGCGCATTTATTCTCTTATTAACAAAGGGCATCAATCCCTTAACCGATACTATTCGGCCTACAGTACTAACGCGCGTGGAATATCTACCTTCCACCGTCGACGTATCATCCACACTTGCTCTACGAAGCCAAGTCACACCGTATCGAGGATACACCTTGACGTCTACCTCCCAGGTAACGCCTCAAGACCCAGCACACCGGATCTACCTCCCAGGTAAGTGCCCACGACTATATCCTCCTAGTACCTACTGGAAAGTCTAGGTTAAAACACATGAATATCGGGGTCCCACCCCGAGATACCCAACCGACCATTACCAACGACTGACTAACGTGCCTAAGGATCCAAAGCAAACAGCCTACCAACAACATGCCTATTCCGGATTGACTCACTCGCCCAAACATGTAAATACTCGACGTGCAATGAATGCCAAACGGTGCGACAAAACAATTCATCAACAAGACTCCACCTCGAGTCATTAAAACCGGGCAATTAGCCCATGACAAACTCCAAATCAAAACCGAGCAAAATGCTCCACGCTTGCTAGACCCATAAGTCGGTCAAAAACACATTTAATTAAAGTTTAAGCAAGCGATACTCTTAAATAGCATTAGTCCCAAACTCGACACGAGCTAAACAAAATGACTCACACCCTTAAAATTCTCAAAATGACCCATATCACTTATAAACGCACTTCCCAAATGGTTTACAAAATCATTTACAAAATATTCTCAACGTCAAGATTTTCATTTCAAAAAGACCGTAAGCAATAAAACTACTATTACCAGGTCGGTAGTTACGCAAAAATGGACACGCTCGTCCCACATATGAAAATCATGTTAAAAATCCTTTCATTGCAGCTTAGTAAAGCGAAATAAATAATTTCTGTGAAAATGAACCTTCACGGTTCTAGTATGAATTGGCTCATGACATGCACTTAAAGTAACCGCTTAACCTTAAACAGGATGCGACAAAGGTGTGCACAAAATTTCAAACTCGGTTCCACGACGTTTGACCCCAAAATTTCTCTTTTTAAATCATAAAATGTCGTGGCACAGGGTCCACCAACAAATTTTTACGTGCGTCAGTTAGTCATCCAAAACGATGAAACGGTTTACAAATATATTTTTGTTAAAACACAATTGTCTTGCGAAATTTTCAAACTTAAAGATAGAAATCAATTCGCTTTTGTCATTTGCAAATATCGACTAAAACCTCGTAAAATCTCTAACTGGGGTAGGCGTGCAAGCTTGTAACACTTCCTTAAAATTTTCTTGCAATGACACAAAAGCTCCAATTAACTCACACCAAATCTCAAAAGGTGGGGTTCTTTAAATTGATTTCCAAAATTTCCCCAAATGGTCACATAAACAAATAAGATATGCACCTCGCAAAATTAAACCCACACGACTCAACATGCCGTAAAACAAAACTTCATGGACCCTAATGAACTCAATGACTCTAAGTCAATAAAATAGCACCATACATTGTGCCCCCAAAGTCAAATTGCCAAAAGCAAAAACATGAATGAGACGCCAAAATCCCAAAAATCTCTTCCCACGGTAAAACCATAAAACAACATTGTTTAACCAACTTATTTTAACCAAATCACCCAAATAGTCTTATACAGACACCGCGGGATGTAACTTTCCGTCTCAACTCTAACATATGTGGAGGAATTCCAATGTTAAAGTCGCAAACCGTAGTCACTTGCCCAACATTTTAAACACCACAAAACACGGATATCATCATACCCGGAAGAACCGTTGGAAATAATCAATGATACAATTTTAACAAAGTTTGCAACTCTCGTGATAAAAAGGTTTCATGCACTTTCAAAACCATAATTCGAAATCTTGTGTGTGTACTAAACATTTCCCAAAATTCCAAAACACCATCCCTAAAAGGATTTGAAACACCAGAAGTAGTTAATGCAATTTTATTTTCAAAATAAACTTTGTGCATGACTCAGTCGGCATTCCACGTCTCGACTCATACTCCTCCAAACCTCTCCAATCCACTATCGTCCTCCGGACATTTAACCTCTTAGGGCAAGTTGGGAAATTACGTCAAATAATCCCTACGATTTTTCCTCAAATCCAAGTCGGCTCTATAAGCCTATGGCTCTAGCACAATCTCCCATCTTGGCCCGAAATGATCTGCTTACAACAAATATCATCCTTATCGTCACTCCAAGTGACTAATACTATAATCGTCTTTCTATTCCAACGACTACTAGTTTAGAACCTTCGACACTACCCCAACGATCATCCCATCAAAGCAAGTCAAGTACACACATGTACCAGTGGATCTACTATATTTGTCTCTCCTCGTGACGGCTATTCAGGGTAGATAATACAACGCGTTATTAGCACATGACAACGCACACTAACAACACTCACGCCCAACTCCTTGGATTCCTCGTGACTTCCCCGACTCGAGCATTGATCTTGTGCTTCCGGTAGTAGGAGCTCTACTACTACCTTCCACACCTATCATTGCTCGTTCCGAGTCTCATCCCGAGGGTCCAAGTAGTTTCTCGCCGAAACTATACACATAAAATAATTAATCCACACATGCCAGTTCAAGAACATATCCTAAACAGGCAACTCATATAACTACTGTATATATAAAACCATCGGTCTCCCCGATCAGACAACCACAATTGTATACATAATAAACCATCGGTCACCCCGATCATACAACAACAATTAAATATATAACTAGCCATGTGCCTGCACCAGCATATATATACATCCACCCTTCCTAGCTCCCTAAGAATTTCCTCTTATCCCACTACCCTTGCTACCACCGAATCCCTACTAATTATGACGAGTGACCTCGCGAATACCCGATTATATGCAGTGCGAAATAAATAGACAGTCGAATACAAGACTCTATCCTAGAACGGTTGGACTCAAACAAGAGCTGCGCAATAGAACTAAATCGAATATTCTAAGGCTATAAATCTCTTACTGCATACAGCCTAGAGGGCATCCACTAAGTGACCTATCATAATTAGCATAAATTCCTAATAGCAAGCGGTTCACATACAGCATAGTGTCCACAACAGGCAATCTAGCATGCATACTCTATGATCTAGAAAGCAATAAAACACTAAGTACTGTACCTTTCCCCTTTGGCTCCGGCTGACTGTACACAATGCGCCTCCGATCACCGTTCCTCGAACGGGTATTTACTTTTTCTTTTGTTTCCAAAAAGATTTAATAAAGAATTTGAAAATTTCCCAGCCGCAACTTGAGACCAAACACACCGAGGTGCGTTTGATTCACTCAAGCTGTGCTCTGATACCATTTGTAACACCCCGCTTACCACCACACAATATTGTCCGCTTTGCCCCACTGGCTCACGGCTTTGTTCTTGGCGGCCTGGCAAGGACTTCGCAAGGACTTCCCAGGAGGTCACCCATCTTGGTACTACTCCCACCCAAGCACGCTTAACCACAGAGTTCCCAAGGAACCCGCATGCTTGTGGCCCCAAAACGCGTTGTGTCTGGTAAGGCCAAGGTTTACTAATATACCCAGCATCTCTCCTGTCCACGGCCGATGTGGGATATGCCTAAGGTGTTACACACACCCCCCCTCAGGGACTCATCGTCCTCGATGAGGTTTGCCCCATCATCCCGAACGGCACAGGAGTGGCTCTGATACCAAGTTGTAACGTCCCAAAAATTACAAGCAAATTTAAATTTTTAAATAAACAATTCATTTATAACAACTCATTAAATGAATCCCAACGTTTCGTTTGCAAACTCGTATTTAATATCTTTATAATAAAAACCAGCGGAATAAACGTTTAATTAAAATAAACCATAAAACAACCAGCTCTCCTCGCGCGCCAGTGTGTACTTGTCACGCCTTGAAGCCGCTCGGACCTGAAACCACAGTTTATTGGGAAAGGGTAAGCACGAAGCTTAGTGAATTCCAACACATGCGCAGATAGGAATTATATACACATCACCCCTATCCGCACATAAGCAACAACATCACAGTTACATAAAACGAGTAAACGCCTACAAGTAATTATGTATCCAACACCTCAGTACCATCGAGGCCTCGGTCCCACCGAATTGTAATGTATCCAACACCTCAGTACCATCGAGGCCTCGGTCCCACCGAATTGTAATGTAACCAACACCTCAGTACCATCGAGGCCTCGGTCCCACCGAATTGTAATGTAACCAACACCTCAGTACCATCGAGGCCTCGGTCCCACCGAATTGTAATGTAACCAACACCTCAGTACCATCGAGGCCTCGGTCCCACCGAATTGTAATGTAACACATTTATACCAAGCATTCAACCCAATCAAATATTACACACCACAAACAACTAGTTCACACCACAAAGACAGTAGTACATACAAACTATTATGACATGCATACAACCCCTAACTACACAGTGAGAGAACTCACCTCGAATGCGCGCCCAGCTTAAAACACAATTCAAGCTTCACAATTACGGTCACTTCCCAGAACCTAAATTCATGTTAAAACGTGTCAATACGAGACCCGGACCCTATGACACGACACACGCTTAAACCGTCACTAAAAACCATTTTCCGCTCTCGCCAAACAGGTCTGTTCGGGACCTGTTTCGACCCCTTTAAACCCAGAAAAACCCCAATATTAATTCATGACCAGAAAGTCCTCTGAGTTAGGGTTCCAAGGACATATTATACGCCTCCTAACGATTTTTCTACAATTTATTACGGATTTTACAAAAACAGATTCCAGAACAGCGAAATTCAGCACCTTTCAGTATAAAACAAATATTTGACCCATACTACGTCCCGAACTGGGTTTTGAACAAAACACAGA
Source organism: Saussurea involucrata (assembly GCA_033807775.1). Taxonomy (NCBI): domain Eukaryota; kingdom Viridiplantae; phylum Streptophyta; class Magnoliopsida; order Asterales; family Asteraceae; genus Saussurea; species Saussurea involucrata. Next base: position 182,942,168 of record CM066322.1, read on the forward strand.
AAAGTTTCTAGACTCAAAAAGGGAACTTTTGACACCGGTTTCACCCCAAACCGAGTTACGAGCAGAAAGTTACAGCTTACGCAAAACAGTGACCGAACTGCAGTTTCTTTTACATAAAATGACGATTCACTGAACTTGCGACCACTTTTTCGCCCAGCTAGAGACCGAACCAGTTTTCCGCTAAAACACGGAAAACGTGCCCGACCCTGAACTTGAACCGTGGGCGCCAGTTTCGGCTCAAACGGAGTTACGACGGAAAAGTTATGATCGCGCGAAAACTGGACAGCACACTTAGAATTTTCATAAAAAGATAACTTTATAAACGGTTCGCGGCTTAATCGATTCGGGATTTACGCTAAGAGTGTTACCCACTGCCACCGCCCTCCACCCACAGCCACCGTAGCGACGGCGTGCGGCGGTGATGGTCTCGCCGGAAAAACGAAAAGGAAAAGGAAAAGAAACGAGACGAACGAGAGAGCTACTTACCTCACGACGACGTCTCAACACCACAACCGGTCTCCTCCCTCTCGACCTCCGACGACCCAGGTGTGGCGACCTCCGGCGACAGCAGCAGCGGCGGCGAGGGGTGGCTGCCGCTGGTCCTTTCTTCTCTTCTCTCTCTTTCTAGCGATCTCTCTCTCTCCCTTCGTTCTCTCTCTCTCGGCCGCACCACACAAAGGAGAAAAAGAAAAGTGGCTCGTAGGGTTTTTGGTGGTTGTTTGGTTTGCTTGATTCATAAGGAAAGAAGAACAAGAAAACGAGAAGGGATTCAGCCATGGGCCAAGACCCATGCACAAGTTCCAAAAATTGCACAAATAGCCCCCCAACTACACCTCATCTCACAATCCACAACAAAAGGCACGAATGCTAACATTTTGGTCCTTTTTGACACCAAACCACTAACCAAAACAATTAAAGGTAAACATTTTAAATTATTAAAAATTAATTAATAAACGTACCGGGACACGGGCTTTACAGTATCTAGCCTATGTGATAGATGCTAAGAAGGAAAAGAAGAGTGTGGAAGATGTGCCAATAGTGGGTGAGTATCTGGAAGTGTTTCCTGATGATTTGACGAGTCTGCCTCCAGATCCTCAAGTGGAGTTTAAAATTGAACTGCTACCTGGGGCGGCACCGATTGCCCGTGCGCCCTATCGGTTAGCACCAGCGGAAATGAAGGAGATGATGACTCAGCTGCAGGAATTGCTCGACAAAGGTTTCATTCGTCCGAGCTCATCGCCTTGGGGAGCACCGATACTTTTCGTTAAGAAGAAGGATGGATCTACGCGGATGTGCATAGATTACCACGAGATCAATAAAGTAACCGTGAAAAACAAGTACCCGCTTCCGAGGATCGATGACCTTTTCGATCAACTTCAGGGCGCGAGTTATTTCTCAAAGATAGACTTAAGGTCGGGTTACCATCAATTGAAGGTAAGAGAAGAAGACGTGCCGAAGACAGCTTTCCGTACGAGGTATGGGCACTATGAATTCTTAGTCATGCCCTTTGGGTTGACTAACGCGCCTGCGGTGTTCATGGATCTGATGAATCGGGTGTGTAGTCCACTGTTGGATAAATGCGTGATCGTCTTCATTGACGATATTTTAATTTATTCTCGGACACGAGAAGACCATGAGAGACATCTTCGGGCAGCACTGGAATTGCTTAAGCGCGAGAAGTTGTATGCGAAGTTTTCAAAATGTGAGTTTTGATTAAGAGAAGTCCAGTTTCTGGGTCATGTGGTGTCGGCGGATGGTATCAAGGTGACCCTGCTAAAATTGAAGCCATTAAAGATTGGGAGGCGCCTAGAACCCCATCGGAGGTGAGAAGTTTTCTCGGTTTAGCAGGATATTACCGGAAGTTCATTCAAGACTTCTCTCGAATAGCTTCGCCACGGACCTCATTGACAAGGAAGAACGTCAAATTCGTGTGGGCAGAAGCGCAAAAGTCTGCGTTTGAGACATTGAAGGAAAGTTTATGCAGTGCTCTGATTTTGTCGCTACCCAATGGATCGGAAGGATTTGTGATTTATAGCGATGCTTCCAAGCTCGGATTGGGGTGTGTACTAATGCAGAACGGGAAGGTAATTGCCTACGCTTCTCGACAGTTGAAAGATCACGAAAAGAACTACCCCACTCATGATATGGAGTTAGCGGCGGTTGTGTTCGCGTTAAAGATCTGGCGACATTATCTATATGGGGTAAAGTGTCAGATTTACACCGATCATAAAAGCCTGAAGCATCTGTTTGATCAAAAAGAGCTGAACATGAGGCAGAGGAGATGGATGGAACTGTTGAGTGATTATGATTGCGAGGTTCTCTATCACCCGGGTAAACCAAATGTGGTGGCCGACGCGTTGAGCCGAAGGGATCGAGGGGAGCTGACCAAGGTGGTGGCTTTCAGGATCGAGGCAACTTCAGATCTTCTCGATGAAATTAGAAAGTTTCAGGACGAAGCGTTACTAGAAGTAAACGTGAAGGGCGAAAGAGTCATCGGGGCTACATCATTGTTAGAAGTCAACAGTGGTGGGTTGAAGTGCATGAAAGGCCGGGTGTGGGTGCCCAAGACGAGAAATTTAAGGGTAAGTATCCTTGAAGAGGCGCACAAGTCGCGATTGTCTATGCACCCTGGAACAAACAAGATGTACAGAGACTTGAGACAATTCTACTGGTGGCCAGGAATGAAGAAGGATATCGCTCACCTGGTAGAGCGGTGTGTGACTTGTTTGAAAGTTAAAGCGGAACATCAACATCCTTATGGAGAGCTGCAGTCCACGGTGATACCGGTGTGGAAATGGGATAATATCACCATGGATTTTGTCACGAAACTACCAAGAACCCCTAAGGACAACGATACGATTTGGGTGATAGTGGATATTCTCACCAAATCGGCGCATTTCTTGCCGATGAGGGAGTCGGATTCGTTGGAGAAGTTGGCGCGTTTGTATATCAACGAGATTGTGTCTAGACATGGAGTACCGAATTCCATTGTCTCGGATCGTGATAGTCGGTTCACATCAAGGTTTTGGAGAAGTCTCCAGCGTGAATTAGGATCTCAACTGAAGCTGAGTACAACATATCATCCACAAACGGATGGTCAAAGTGAGAGGACTATTCAGACACTTGAAGATATGCTTCGAGCGTGTGTGATCGATTTCAAAGGATCGTGGGAGATGCATTTACCATTGATAGAATTCTCATATAACAATAGTTATCACGCGAGTATCCAAGCGGCGCCATTTGAAGCTTTGTATGGACGGAAATGTCGTACGCCGTTATGTTGGAACGAAGTGGGAGAGAGACAGTTAGCCGGTCCCGAAATAGTTCAAGTGACGGCAGACAAAATAGAAACTATCCGAGAGACAATGAGGATCGCGCAAGATCGACATAAGAAATATGCGGATAGACGAAGGAAGCCAATTGAATTCCAGGTAGGTGACAAGGTAATGCTTAAAGTGTCACCTTGGAAGGGTGTGGTACGTTTTGGGAAGAAAGGAAAGTTGAGACCAAGATATGTTGGACCTTTCGTCATCATTGAACGGATCGGTGCGGTAGCTTATAAGCTGGAACTGCCAGAAGAATTACGAAGGATTCATCCGACATTTCATGTGTCTAACTTGAAGAAGTGTTTGGCCGAGACCGATGTGGCTATTCCGTTGGAAGATGTCAGCATTGACGAGAAATTGATGTATGAGGAAGAGCCAATCGGGATAGTAGACAGTAAGATACGAAAAACGAGGAACAAAGAAGTTTGTTTGGTGAAGGTTCAGTGGAAGTATCACAAGGGACGAGAAGCAACGTGGGAAGTGGAATCTGATATGAGAACCAAATACCCTCACCTTTTCGAAAGTGGAATTCCGAGGACGGAATTCTTTTGAGGGGGGGAGTATTGTAACGACCGGGTCCAAAACTGAAAAGGGTTTTCATGTTTGGTTAAGTTTTAAAATTTATGAAAATTGAAGGGCTGATTGGTAAATGAGGGTTTTGGTATTTAAAGGCACAAAACCCTAGGAAATTCTATTTCATTTCAGTGTTTTGCGGCTGAGAAGACGTAAGGTGGGGAAATTTGGAGAATTCTTGCTAGTGAAGAGAAAAGGGGAAGAAACACTCGAATCAAGCTGAGGTAATGCAATCTAAACCATCTTCGTCTCCTTAGTTTTCTGTTATGTGTTTAGAATTGGATTTTGGAGCTCTGTGTAATATTAAAGTGGTAAATAGCGGTTTTGATTGAGTGAAATCGGAGGTTTTGGGTTAAGAAATTAATTGGGATGTTTGAGCTGCAATGAGAACCATTGTAAACTCTTCTTGCAAACCTGTTTCTTCGATTAAGCAAGTGAAAGCTTGATTTAATCAGTCGCCTGGCGCTGGTAAGAAACCTAAGTCCCGGTAGAGTGAGTCCCGGTACTTTGGTTTTTCGACTCCCGGTAGAGTGACTCCCGGTAGAGTGACTCCCGGTAGAGTGAGTCCCGGTACTTTGGTTTTGCGACTTCCGGTAGTGTAAGTTCCGGTAGTTGCTTGGGCCAAACCCTTCTATTGTCGGTTCACCAATCTTGTAGCTTAGTGCACAATTTACGATAAATTTATGAGCTACGTCTCCTACATTTCTAGGTGTTCTACTTAGAGGTCGGGAAAGTAAGTAAGAAGTTTTGAGGCAAGAAGATACTAAAGCGCCCAGGTGAGTTTTCTAACCAAAATATGTGCTCCTTTTAAGTGTTTTCTTAAAGTGATTACATGATGAAGAACGCCATGTTTCATTATTATGCTTTTAAATTTCATGGAAGTTGTTTAAAGTTCTGATGGGATGTATGCATACATAGATGGGGGTGTAAATTGGCCAAGTCGGGGGGTGTGGCCCGCCAGATCATGCCGGGGGGTGTGTCCCATTTATGCCAGGGCAATGACCCTATACGGCAGCATGAGACTGACTCGTTGTCATCTACGGGTGACTTCAGGGTGCCAATTTACGAGAGGCGGGCTATTATTTGTAAATGTTTCCATGTGATCGAATTTACGAATGATTTTTACTAAAATGGTAAACTGTTTTAAATGCTTTGATATCTGTTAGGAGGGACTCACTAGACCTCATGGTCTAACCCTCGCATTTTCAAATTAAAACCTTTTCAGGTAAGCAGGTACATAAAGGCTCTAGCAAATAAGAAGGGCGTTAGCAGCAATGAAGGATGAATAGTGTAGTGACACTTTAGCTTATCTTAGTTATTTCTCAGTTGTGTAGGTTGTTTCCGCAAACCTATTTTGTTTATTGTAAGGAAAATTTTGGATCGCGATTCTGGGATATTCCATGTTTAATAAAATGCTTGTTAAATTTTGGTTGGGTCTTTACACATACAATTGAGTTTAGATACATAACCCAGTTGGGTAATTTACTGTGACCAAGGGCAGATTTGCGAGAGGTAAAACTCCCATCGGATCAGCGTATTTCCCCCTTACCGGTCCGACCAAACTGCAGTCCCTACCGAACAGCCATCATATTTGTCCAGCAGCCGACCTCCCCAACCAACGGAACTTCCGAACAGCGGTATCAACGACTACCGAACAACCATCATCGCCTAGCAGATCCTACCATCAGCAACCAACTGTTATTACTTTTTATAATCAGTTATATATAGATCAAAGTTTTAATTGGCGTGAAGCGTGGCATGTAGCACTACTAAACAAATGACCTAATCCGACGGACGTTTCCGACGAATTTTCCGTCGGAAAATTTTCCGACGGAAATCCGTCGGAACCAAGAAAAGTCAATAAAAGTCAACAAAAATGTTAAGCCGTCGGAAATCCGTCACTCTTGTTTTAAAAAAAAGAAAATTATATATGCTCGAAAATGTTTGTGACGGATTTGTGACGGAATTCCAATCCGCCACAAATCCGTCACAAATATTTGTTAAATTACAATTAAGTTACTTAATTAACGTAATTAGCAATTAAATAATAAATTACAATTATATAATTAAACTAAATAGCCATTAAAAATAAAATCTTGTTGATTTCCGACGGATTTCCGACGGATTTTTTAAAAAATTAATTTTTTTATATTTCCGTCGGAAATCTATAAGATTTTATTTTTAATTTTTTTAAAAATCAACGTTTTTTAAAAAATCTTATTATTTTCCGACGGATTTCCGACGGAAATTTAAAAAAATAATATTTTTAAAATTCCGTCGGAAATCCGTCGGAAATTTCTTGAAATATATATTTTTTTAATTTTTTAAAAATTAATGTTTTTTAAAAATCTTTTAAATTTCCGACGGATCTCCATCCTTTCAAAGTTTTAAAAATTAATGTTTTTTTAAAAATCTTTCAAAGTTTTAATTGGCGTGAAGCGTGGCATGTAGCTAGCATGGCAACGGGGCGGGTATGGGGCAGGGATCTCCATCCTCGGCCCCGGTTTTTAAAACCCTCCCCCGGCCCCGGGCGGGTACGGGGATTTCAACCCCGTCCCCGGTCAACTTGCGGTCAAGACCCGTCCCCAGTTTGTACCCGGTTCCCCGGTTTTCTAAATATATAAAATATATAAAAAAAATTAATAATATATATATAAATATATAAAAGAGTAAATTACACTTTTGGTCCCTGTGGTTGCCAACTAATTTTAATTTTGGTCCCTATTTCAAACTAATTACAATTTTGGTCATTGTGGTTTCCATTCTATTTCATTTTTGGTCCTTGTAATTCATTCCATTTAGATCTGCCGTTAAAGAAATATGGACCAAAATTGATATTAAGTGGCAACCACAGGGACCAAAATTGATATTAGGTGGAAACCACAAGGACCAAAAATGAAATAGAATGGAAACCACAATGACTTGTAATTAGTTTGAAATAGGGACCAAAATTGATATTAGGTGGCAACTATAGGGACCAAAAAGTGTAATTTAATCTATATAAAATATATAAAAAATTTAATAATATATATATACCGGGTCCGGGGATGGTCAACCCGGCCCCGGCCCCGGTTTTTTAAAAGTGGGTTTTTTCCGTCCTCGGCCCGGTACCCGGTTTGGCGGGGAATCCCCGGTCCCGATCGGGTCGGGTGGACCGGGTTCCCCACCGGGTCGGGCCAAATTGCCATGCCTAGTGGCATGGCGACGAGGTCAAGCCTCAAGCCTTAGGAGTCATGGCGAGACCATGACGTTTATCAAAGCGTGACTTATGACGGCAAATCTCTATATTTTATATAAAAACATATGTTTTGTACTATTAATCGATGAGTCAATGACAATAAACAAGTTAAATTATGTTATATGTTAAAAAAACTAGCAAATAAGACATTAAAAATGTGACACCCCAAAATAAGGTAAATAAATAAATATGAAAAAAGGTACATAAAATAAAAGGAAATTAATTAAAATGCCCTAAGTCAAACTTTGTGTTACCAAAATGCCCCAAAAAATTCACGGTTTACCAAAATGCCCCAACGGTCCGCGATGGAGCCCGCGATCGCGGTCTAGGCCTACGTGGTACCCCGTTTTTGGCCAAAGTGGCCCGCGGAGCCCCTCAACTATGGCCGCGGTGACACTTTTGGTCCTTCCCCGCGATCGCAGCCCGCGATGGGCTGAAAATTTACACTTTCAGCCCCTGAACTTGGACGAATCTTGCATGCTTTTACTGTTTGTTTCCACAATTATTGTACTTTGAAGACCAATTTGTGGTTCAAATTCACTGGCATGTTTTCATCAATGTTGAATCAGTGTTTTTAGAATACCAATTTGTTGATGAAATGAGAGATTGGTTGTCAACAATGTTGGTTGTTTCATCCATAAATAGATGTAAAATGCAATCCGTATTTCATCCATAAATATATGTAATCCACACCGATTCCATATTTCTTTCTTGCTTTCTTTCTTCAATATTTTGTTTTTGAGATACTACTGAAAAAATGAGTTCATCTGTTGCAAAAGCGAAGCTATATTTTTGTTACGATGGTGAATGGGTGAAAGAAAACAATGAGTGGAATTTTGCTTATAAATCTAAGCATGGTGTAAAATTGCCAGTAAACTATACTTATCAGAAGTTTGTTGCATACGCCATGCAAAAATGTGCAATCAACCCTTCTGTTGTTTGCAAGTTAGCGTTTAAGAATGGTGATGGGTCATTTGTGGAGTTATCCAACGATGGGGATATCTCTAATTTTCTGCACTTTGCAGCCGATTCAGAAAGGCCGCCATTTCTTTTTGTGTATGCCGAATCCAACGAAGACGATGACGACGGTGACGACGACGGTGACGATGAAGACCTCCAAATAGAGCAGCCTGATTCTCAATTTCAGTCGTCTCACGTCCCAACAGTTCATTTAAAAGGGCGTTCTGCTAGAGTTGCTGATGACGAAACCTACGTTTTCAGAACGGGTAATTCTTATATAGACAGATCATATACCGATAGTGATGATCACGAAGAATATACCCCTAGTAGAAAATCATGTAGTCAGATAAATGACTTTTTTTATATGCCCCCTATTCTTCCAGACTCCCATACCCAGACACAAACCTACGAACCTACACCTTATATTCGCAGTGAAAGGTTAAAAGCAGGTTAGATATTCGATTCGAAGGATCTCTTGGCAAGTCAGATCAGACTCAAGTTCTTGGAAGAGGGTTTCCAAAGTCACGCGCGGAAATCTGACAAAAGCAGATACATAGTTGAATGTGCCAGAGAAAAGTGTGAGTGGAGGTTGTACGCGATTAACACGGGTCCCAAAGGAGGGGCGATAATGATTAGAAAGTTGCACGACGTACACACTTGTACGAGGACGCAACTTAATCCCCACCACAAACAAGCCAACAAAAAGACTTTGGGTGCGATGCTGAAAAACAAATTTCTTGATGTTAGCAGGTCATTGCGTCCAAAGGACATCGTCCACGATGTTCACCAGCAGTTCGGCGTCACGATTGATTACCACCAAGCTTGGTGTGCGCGATGCCAGGCACTGCATATGGTGAGAGGCACATTCGAGGAGTCGTATGAACGACTCCCGACATATTTATATAATTTGCAGCTGCAGAACCCTGGTACTGTCACGCAGCTACGGACCGATTCACGTCGACGGTTTGAGATGTGCTTCGTGGCCCTTGGACCCGCGGTACGTATTTTAACACGTCATATGTTTACACATTATAAACTATAATATTTACAAATGAAAACCACCTATGTTTTTGCAGATCCGCACATTTGTGGCAAATCTACGTCGTGTCCTGGTAATAGACGCAGCCCATTTAAAGGGCCGTTACTTTGGTATGATGTTCCTGGCGGTTGCCATGGACGGGGATAACTCCATCATTCCAGTAGCTTTCGGCATAGGCAAGTCCGAAACCGGGGACGAGTGGACTTGGTTTATGTCCATGTTGAGACAAGCTATCGGAGACCCGCAAGGGTTGGTGTTTATATCCGACAGGGCTCCTTCCATAAGCGCCGCAATCTCTGCCATCTACCCAAACGCCCCTCACGCCATATGCTATCGACATTTGGAGATGAACGCCAAATTCGTGGACAGACGTATTACGACCTACAAGGATGTATACTGGTCGGCATGCAGAGCATATACGGATCGGGAGTTTAACCGGTACATGAATCTCCTACGATATAGTGTCGATCAAGCAGCCAAGTACTGTGACGAAGCTGGACCGGAGAGGTGGTCCGCGGCCCATTTTCCTGCACAACGGTATGACATTCTGACCTCGAATAGTGCAGAGTCTGTGAATGCACTCTCCCGTTTTGCGCGTAGATGTCCGATTGTTAATCTTATGGACTACTTTCGGGCCTTTCAACAAGAGTGGTACCAAATTCGACGCCGAAAAGGAACTGAGATGCAAAATGCACTCACACCAACGGCGGAGGAGATCGTTCAGTACAGGGCGCGTCGCTCGGCGACATGGACGGTAAGAGAAATCGGGTATGGGAAGTACGAGGTGAAGGATGACCATTTTCATGCGATTGTGAATATGCCCGACCACCTTTGTTCGTGTCGCGAATGGGATAAATCTGGGTTACCGTGCGGCCATGCCATCGCTACAGCAAGATATTTGGGTCGTACAGATTGCAGCGACTTGGCTGTACCTTTCTTCACGTCCGAATATTACCGGAAAACATACGTGGAGGTAATAAACCCAGCTGGACCCCCTGCAGCATGGGTGTATCCACCCGACCCGCTTCCGCCATGCTATCCACCTTTAATGGATAAGAACAGAGCCGGGAGACCGAGAAAGAACGACCGACGTCCATCACGTGGTGAAAGTTCGATACAACGAAGATGTACTCGATGCCAATGCGTAGGACACACTCGTGGAGAGTGTCCAAATCCCGCCCCTTCAACCGTGCCAAGGAGACATTCAGTCAGTCACACCCCGGGCCAGTCACAGCTTGAACCATATGGAACAAACACATATGATACTGTTGATCTAAACGCTGATTTGTAAAAGATATATATATATATATATATATTCATATTATATATACACACATACATATGCTTCTAAATGAACATTGATAACACAGCTAGTTTGTAAATGATATATATTCATATTATATATATACACACATACATATGCTTTTAAATGAACATTGATAACACATCTAGTTTGTATTCCATCCAACATGCTCTTCATCTTCAATCTTTCTGACCCTTCTTCAACGGCTTCTGCTTTTGCAACCACGTATGGCCATTGTGTACCATAACCCGGACACACTTTAGCAAATGAGTTGAAGTAACCTCTGACTTGACCTTACATGATGTAAAAAAACAACAAAAAAATACAAACAACAACACAGTAAAAAAATACAAAACAACACAGTAAAAAAATAGAAAACAAAAAAAAATACAAACAACAACACAGTAAAAAAAAATACAAAACAACAAAAAAATACAAAACAACTAAAACAACCACCACCTACTTAAAAATTGATTTAGTTTCATCAATCCAAGCTTGCTTCTCGTTTACCTTCGCTTGAATAATTGCGAAGTCTTACAGAATATGGTGAATTGCTTCTTGTTCTCGACGAACACGAGCCTCCCGAGCTTTTATATCCCCTTTCATCCTTTTGATCCCCCTGTCTTCCTCTTTGATCTTTCTCAAATGGATTGCCTTCCTGTCCATCATTTTTTCCACTCTTCTGTTAGTTCATCTATCTCCTTTTCCTTTTTTGCTATGGCGACCTCGATTTGAGGTGGCATTTTTTCAGGAGTAGACTTAGGGTTTGATGACGATGCCATTTGTGGATGAAATGAGAGAAGAGAAATCAAGAGAGAAAGCAATACAAAGAAAGAAAGCAAGAGAGAAATCAAGAAAGAAAGCAAGAGCAAGTGTGAATTGTGAATTGCATATTACTGATATTTATGGATGAAATCTCAAACATGCCAGTGAATTTGAACCACAAATTGGTCTTCAAAGTACAATAATTGTGGAAAAAAACAGTAAAAGCATGCAAGATTCGTCCAAGTTCAGGGGTTGAAAGTGTAAATTTTTAGCCCATCGCGGGCTGCGATCGCGGGGAGGGACCAAAAGTGTCACTGCGGCCATAGTTGAGGGGCTCCGCGGGACACTTTTGACCAAAGATCGTGCCACGTAGGCCCTAGCCCGCGATCGCGGGCTCCATCGCGGGCCGTTGGGGCATTTTGGTAAACCGTGAATTTTTTGGGGCATTTTGGTAACACAAAGTTTGACTTAAGGCATTTTAATTAATTTCCCTAAAATAAAAGGAGTTTTATTTTATCGAAAAAAAGAGAGAAAAAAAATAAATGAAACTATTATTTGAATGGGAAAAGTTTAATAGACGGGAAAAGTTCAAAAACCCCAACAAACTATCTCATTTTGAATGGTTAAGTACCTAAACTATTTTTTTGAATAAAACAACCATTAAACTTTCTCATTTTGAATGATTAAGTCCCTAAACTATTTTTTTAAATGAAAAAACCATTAAAACTTCTCACTTTGAATGAAAAAACCATTAAACTTTCTCATTTTGAATGATTAAGTCCTTGAACATTTTTTAATAAATAAATCATCGAACTTGCAAAGGTGGCTACGTGCATCGTTTTAACAAAAAAAAACTACATATAAACGACTAGAAATTTTTTAAAGCAAAATAAAATCTAAATGGGTTTTACCGTTTTCAAACCGTACGTCATTCAAACTCCTAGCAAACAACGGTACCGCTCCCCCTCGCCACTCCTCGTCATTCTTTGTTCTACATATCATCTATCAAACTGTTGACCTCAGTTATTGCGTGGGGTCCGAATGACGTAAGGTTTGGGAACGGTAAATTTGATTTAGTTTTTTTTTAATTTTAAAACATTTTTAGTCGGTTATAGGAAATTTTTAAAAGTTCGGTGATTTATATTTTTAAGAAAAATGTTCAGGGATTTGATTATTCAAAATGAGAAAGTTTAATGGTTTATTCATCCAAAAATTAGTTTAAGGACTTAATCATTCAAAATGAGAAAGTTTAATGGTTTTTTCATTTAAAAAAATAGTTTAGGGACTTAACCGTGCAAAAGTGGATTGTTTGTTGGGTTTTTTTAGACTTTTCCCTTAATAAAATTAGGATGTGAATAAAGGGGGTTATATTCATTTGGATTGAAATGATATAGTTTTATGTCAGCAGGGGGTAAATATAACTTTTAGGAAGTTAAGGGGGTAATGTAGCAAACTGTCTAAACTTAAAGGACCTATTTGAAGCATGTCAGAAAATCAGATTTTGGAGATCAACTAGTGTACGATACGCTGCTAGGGCATCCACAATAGTCAAATAAAATTAAAGACTTGAAAGCAATAAAAAAATATAAAAGTTACAATGGTCCCACCATAATGTACTATCTCTTTCTCTTGCCTCTCACAAACAATTGTTCAAATACTTGAAAAAGACCAAGTCTTTCATTAGTAAATCCATCTTCAAGTCATCACTCCAATAATCAACCATTCTTCAAGTTATTTTCAAGTTGTTATCAAATGACGATGCTCTATGATGCCTATGGAGTGATTTTGTTGTTTTCCTAAAGATTCCTTTTTAAAATACAAACCCCCTACTCATAAACGATTACATTCATTATTTTCTTTTAGAAAAATAAAAGTTTTAGAGGGAGAGATATGGAAGAAATTATTAGAGCTATGCAATGGTGTTTTCAAATGGAGGTAAGAAACTTAACTAAGTTTTGTATATTTAGTTTTATAGCTTCGATTTAATTTCTCCATTTAACCCCAATAATCTCTTGTCTCATATTTACATTTTCATGCTACAAATCAGTTCTGAAAGTTGTTGGTTTTTTTTTGTTTTTGTTTTAAAACCGAAACTTCAAATAAGGAAATGGGTCTCATTACTTGACGAAAAATGGTGTTCTTTATGTCAAAACGTTTGTAAAAATGTTACCAAGGTTTTGAGGCAAAAAGAATGAAGAAAAAAGGGCAAGAAATGAGACAAAACCGAGTTAAAAAAAAAGCTAAGAAAACGCAGTCATGGCTGCTGCGTTGAAATAATGTCTGGGTTTACTTTTGTTGACCTGCCGTGTAATTAAAAAAAAGAGTTTTATAGTGGAAAGGATTTGAACACTAGGCTTTCCTCTGTGTTAACCATCTCTGCTAAATATTGTTTTTGCTCAATAAATGATAGTAAAATATTTATATGCATTACATGAAGCTTCTTCTTCTTTTTCGTTTTTCTTTTAGAAAGAAAAAAAGGGGTTTTAATAAGAGAAGAAGGAGATGGGATGTCGACATCCATCTCATAAATTAATGAGATTTCCAGTAGGCACAATGGTACTCTTTTTGTCATTAGGCTAACCAATTTTGGTATTATAAACTTATAAATAAGTTTTACTTAATATCGGTGAAGTTTCGAAAAATGTGATTTTGACAACATAAGATTTTTAAATTTTTAGGAAGATTATTGATCTTGTAAAAATGAAAATTTCGCTCGGTATTAGTTTTTAGAGGGTGTGACTCCTTGCACTATCTCCATAGAATCTCTCTATCATCTCTCACCCCAATCTTCAGTTACTAGCCCGAATGGAGGATAAAACCCACTAGGGTGTAAAATTATTGATTTATAAGCACTTGTTATATTACTTAAAAACAAAGAAATAAAAAATATTTTATTAAATAAGTATTGATTTATAATCATTGTTAGGTTACTAAAAAAAATATAACATTGAAAATAAAATAATTTAAAAGTTTTTGATTTATCATCATTGTTAACTTACTAAGAAAAACAAAAACTAAATAAATAAAAAATATACACTATTAAATAAGTTCTAATTTATAAGTATCGTTATCTTACACAAAAAAATATAAATAAATAAAAATATATTTTTGATTTATAAGCATTCTTGGCTTAATAAAAAAATAAGTATTAATTTACAATGATTGTTATTATCTTGATAAAATAAGTTCATTTAATATTTTCATTCATTTAACCTTACAAAGTAAATAAATAAATAAACTCAATAATAATAATAATAATAAAATGATCATCTTTATCAAATAGTGATTATAATTTTAAAGAATATAAACATTGAAAATAAAACAATTTAAAATAAATTCATATGATATTTCACTCATTTAACCTTACAAAGTAAAATAAATAAATAAATAAACTCATTAATAATAATAAAATAATCATCGTTATCAAATAGTGATTATAATTTTAAAAAATATGTGAACGTTGAATTTATTAAATTAGTAATATAATATTTCACTCATTTAATCTTATAAATTAAAAATAAATAAATAAATAAACTCATTAATAATAATAAAATAATCATCTTTTCAAATAGTGATTATAATTTTAAAAAATATATGAACGTTAAATTTATTAAATTATAGTTTGATTAAATAAATAAATACTTTGATTTAAAATCAATAATAAAATATAGAAAATGAAAGGGTGATGTAACGTCCCAAATTCCATAAAGGTCAAAACATAAGATTAACCATTCTAATACATAAATGTACTCGTTCTTACATCAATACGAAACATACTTAACAAAACCTTGAATTTAATATTAAACATAAATAGCGGAAGTCTTTCTATGCCACAGCCGAGCACTATCTAAACATATCGTGATCCAAAACTGGGAGCCTCACGAGCTCCATCATTGAAACACCCTAAAAAGGGAGTCAATTTAAACCTTGAAATTTCCACAAGTTATGATGAAAACTTTCAAACTTATATAATCTGAGGATCAAATATAAGGTTTCTATATACACTTGACATTACTTAAATAACTTATTAATCAAATCACCTCATAACAATCATATTAATCAAGTTATCTAAACAACCCTCCCAAAAGCATCAAAGAATATCTAGATCCTCCGGTATCTCTAAATCTGAATCTTTCCAACAGTTCTCTTCTCTCATTCCCGCTATTTCCCGGAGCTTGTACCTGGTAAGAAGATTCAACTTGAAACATTAGGCTTTCGCCTAGTGATAATACTCAAATCAAAATAAAATTTAATAATTAAATCATGAACAGATAACTCAAACCTGTTTTCACCCATCTTACCGTACGACAACTCCTTTCCGAATCGGGAAATCTACCCCACTTCCAATTTCCTACGATTAACTCATTTAATCGTAACAACAAATAAGAGTTAACTATGAATCATCCCAGATTCACAGTCAATATTCACACACAAGAAATTACAAGTCAAAACTTGCCTATTTCTTAATCAGGAAGTAGAGATTACAAATTACTTTATGCCTATCTCTAATCTTCCTCTCATCACTGGGAAATCTCCGATCTTCCCAAATCGAAATGGGAATCATTAAGCACAACTGCTTATTCCACATTCCACCTCAGAATCAATGGTCCCCATGGGATTATAATATCGCGATACTCAAATCGAGACTCATGATTCAAGGTACACCCAATTACTAAAATTACACCCCTTTGGTCTATGGCGAGTAATCGGTTCCCATTATACCGTACCCAAGTGCCCTCGGTGACCGGATGCCTATTTTAGTAAAAGCACATAATCACATAATATAATATCTGAAATAATCGATATTACTATATGCGTCCAACATACAATATATCATTTCTCCGAACATATTCTATATATAAAATAAAGAATATTATTATCTCCTCATCTCAATCTCTTTACTATTCCTTCTCTGCAATCTGGTACGGAATCACCATCTCAATTGTTATCTACATTTTCGGACTCATAGATAGGCTTTTATAATTTCTCTCAATAAAGCTTCAAATCACATTCCGAGTTCATAATCATATCACATATTGCATATAGCAGATAATCATGCTTAGCATACAAGAATAATGATAAATACTAGTTCATCATATTTCAATCTCTTAACTATCCCCTCTTTGCAACTTAGCTCGGGAGTTAATATATATCATTTGTTAATCTACATTTTTGGACTCATAGATGGATCATTATAATTTATCTTAATGAAGCTTCAATTCATATTTAGAGTTAATAATCATATAACATAATGCATATAGCAAATAATCATACTCATTATAAGGAATATTAATAATTCCGGTTCATTAACTTCTTAGATAACTCATCTTAGAAATTTTAGCATGGAAATCAACATAGCACAACTTTTAATCGCCCTCTTGGCTTATCTCTAATTTAAATCAAGTTCATATAAAACATATTCATGCATACATATAAAACATCTAATTCAATATTAATTACTGAATTTTAAAGAGAGTTGAATAAACTCACCTGATATGAAATCACACTTCCTTTAATCCTTTTTAAACTCGAAGGGACTCCTTTCTTCACTATCACAGCTTACTGTATTATTCAATTTACATATACTGGTATTAATTTTCAAAACAGAACCCTCTACAACTGAGAATCCTTAATTTCTAAAAATTATATCTCAAGTCGCAGTCGCCTATTGCGATTTCAATTCCAAATCGCAACCAACAGTTGCGATCTCAACTCCAAATCGCAACTCACCATTGCGATTCCACCCCAAGTCGCAGTCCACTGTTGCGACTACAGTACCAAGTCGTAATCTACCATTGCGATTCCACTCCAAATCGCAACCAACGGTTGCGACTCCAAAGCCAAGTCGCAATGGTCTACTGCGACTCCACTACCAAGTCGCAACTGCCCATTGCGACAATCATGAATGTCGCAACTCAAGGTTGCGACTTCGATGATATTCATCCAAGTCTCAGTCCACTAAAACATTCTTAAACCCAGAATTTCGTACTTTTAACCCATGTATGTTTATGCAAACTTGCAGATATGTTTCATAACCTTATCTTAACATACTCAAAAACTCAAATTCTCATAAACATCAAAATTTACCAAAACCCAACTAAATTTTCCATAGAAAACTTTTTAACTAAAAGATAAAGGATTAGAGAGTGTTTACCTTTATGAATCTTCCAGATTAATCACAATAACCATCTGATTGAAAATCTATCCTTCTTCTCCTTCTTTTCTCGATCTCTCTCTAGCTCTCGGCTCTCTTTTCTTTCCAAAACCGAAACACACACAATTCACACACACACACACACTCACACATTTAGTCTATATTGACTAAGGGTTTGACACCTCAACCCTTCAATACACATGAGTCATAAAGCTATTTACCAATTGAACCCTCATCTTTAAAAGAATGACACTACAACCCTCAAATTGAAAATCTATTCAATCAACACTTTTAAACAATTTCCAACTTAACCCCAAGTCAATTTGTAATTCACAAAATAATACAACGGAAATTCGGGATGTTACAATACTCCCCAACTTGAAAATGATTTCGTCCCCGAAATCAAAGCTAGGTAAACAAAAGATGCTACCTACTTCTCATACTCTCTTCGGACTCTAGAGTTACATTAGTACCTCTATGGTGTTTCCACTGTACTTTCAACATAGCTATCTCATTACTACTACGTAGCTTTCTAACCGATCTTTCCAAAATTACCTCTGGTTCTTCCACACCGCAATTCTTTTCATTAACTCTCACATCAGTGAGTTCAATCACATCTTTCCTCTTTAGCCAAAATAGTTTCGAAGATAACATACTTGGAAGGTATTATGAACCCCTTCCAATTCTGGCGGAAGATCCAAATAATATACTTGTAACCAATCTCCTTAGAGTAATTGTTATCAACAAATCCATGTTTGACTACTTCTTAGTCTAACATACCGTTATCATTTCTCTCTTGTTTACACGAAGTATCCACTACACACAACTACAGTTCAAAAGGACAGTTTTTTTTCTAAAAACGTCAGTTAAGATCTCTACCCAAATCCTCGTAACACCGAGAACTGCATTCGATGTATTTCTTTTACATCTACCGAATACTCCAACACTATAGCTTAACGGTTACAGTATTCTCTTCACCTAAAACCAATGGAATTGAGAAGAACAAAGGTCTTCCTTTCACCGCATCATCATCACAACTCACTCTCCAGGCCTCAAAATAACATTAACATGTACTACCTGAATACGTACACTATAAATTAAGCATACATGTTACTATTAAATACTTCAACAACCACGGCAGTCCATTATTACTTCCATGACTTACACATTTCTTCGATATAGAATGCTATTACTTCCTCACATCACTATCTCATCGTACAACCACAATACAACCACGCACCAAAGTATTTAACATCAGAAGTAATAACTCTTATTGAACTTTGCAATGTAATTACATTCTTAAGTCCAATCTTTCTATCCTTGTTTCCCCACGTTAGTATGGAATACTATTTTTCAAGTATTATCTGTCTCTTTCTCCCAACTTTCCACATACCGATAGTATTTTCTTCTTACGAAACATAGTTAAACAGTTTCATCAAAATCTCTAACTTAAAACATTCAGCCAAGTTATCTTGAAACGACATTACCGTTCGAAGTTATTACCATCTTAGATCTTCAGCTAATAATTTCTCATACATTTCTTTCACACATAAGGAGCAACTTATATTCCTTAACAATCTTGCCTTCGCTACACCACATTGATCTACTTACCCATCATCTTTATTAAACTTCCAGTGATTCAAAATACAACTTAATTGGCAACTCATACCATCAAAATTTCTTTGGATAAACACTCACCACTGCTCCGACATTCTATTTCGATATAAGCCATATTACCCAGTTATCTTACAAACCACATGTTTTATCAACTTTTATTAACAAATAATACTTTCCAACCGGAATTCCCAAAACTTCCATTCGGATACTTCCTCTTTCTAACATCACGTCTCATACTAGATGACACCTGTATCTTGGCAATTAATGCCACTACTCGTTCATACATTCTCCACCCATAACATTTACCACAGACCATGTCTCTCATAGTCATTCGTACATATTTAATTTTACAATCCCATTTTCTCGTCCAAATACACAGGTCTATATCACTAAATATCTCCTCCCCAACTTTAGTTGAACTACCACTCACAATTTTCTAATTAATCTTGAACTTATTCGTTCTTACTAGCTCTTTGTGATTCCAATATGTTGCATAGACAGGGTACAATTCCTCACAGATCAACATAATCTATACACCCCCTTTGTTCATTTCTAGTATTTCATCTTTTATAAATCTTCCACATCGCAAGTAAACACTTGTCTAAAAGCAACAGTCCTTCACTGTTCTAACAATCCCACAAGGTGATCCTTCAACTTTTAAGCTTCTGATTTAAACTTAACATTCATACATGATCCCAAAAGGATAACCAATGCATTCACGTTATATAAACTTAAATTTTCAATACCGATTATGCAAGTTCAACCCCAAGCCTACGCCAAGCTTATCAAATCGGGTCAAAGTTCTTAAGACTTAACTGAATCCAAAACCGAGTCATCTACTCAAAGGATTTAAAGATTATTTATCAATATCAACTCATGAAAATAAATACATCTAACTCACATTATGCAACATACGCTCCGAGACGTGATAATCTTACGACCCCTTCATTGCTACTTTCCCAATGAAGTCAAATCATTTGCAAGTACACGCAACTCTTTTCATACTCCACAATGTATATAATCTGCCCAGGTTCATTAGTTCCAAAGATACTAAGTAAAATATCAAACAGTCTTTACACCTAAGACCAACACTTAAACTGTCACCGGTTCAAATACAATGTAGTTAAGCATATAACACATCCAATACTCCATCTCGAATCATTAAACTGACAATTATTCAAAAGACTCATTTGTATATTAATCAGGCCTTTAAGGTCAAAACAAACGTTTGGTTAAACACGTGTCACTCACACGGTTACGTAAACCAAAAAAAATGCCTCTTTACTTAAAATCTTTACCTTATTAATCCCTTAATTGGCCATCGACCCCAAAATAAAAGTTTATCACTCTCAAAACATTCACAATTCCCCAATTGTGTCGCACACACTAATATTCACTTTGCGCATACCCTCTGCATAACAGCATACCGGTATCGCTCACGGTTTTGTTCCTACTCGCACGGGCATACGCGGGACGCATCCAGACCGCACCCAGTGACAGACAATAGGCCTCGTACACCTTACACAACTCTCGCCTTCAAAGTCAAAACTTGACATCTCAATTCTTCCTTAACCCTGAACCTAATTCTTCCTCCAGACACGGCCGACCCTCAGCAATTGTATTACTAATCACTGAACAAAGGTACAGACCCTCGTATTATTATTACTAAAGTTCACTTTCGACTCTCCCACTGTTCATCTCTCATTTGAATACAATTACCAAAACCACAAACTTTCTCCCAAGGTTTATCCAACACCTCTCCACTCTTGGAGTTCATTCTTAGCTTATAGCGTAATACTCTACGACCTAGCGAGTTCATAGCCTTCATGCATGACACTAATATAAATAACTCAATCCACACTTTTCTCATTTAAATAAACAACATTCGAAACAATGTGAGCACACTCGCCCCAATCATTTTCATAACTTCCATGTACTCCACAACGATCTCAAAACCGTTTGTCTACAAATTTCTGTAAACTCAATCTTTCTCATAAAAAAATGTTGTTACAACAGTAATATTTTAAATGAAAATCTCTTCATACGACAAAAGTTTAGAATTTACTGACATAGAGTAAACTAGTCGTTTCTCACACTCATTTATATGATATCATCAAATCAATACCTTTGTTGGTTATAAAAAAATTTACTGATCAACACTTTCTTGACCTATTTGCTATCATACAACTTTTTATATAAAATATGAAATATTTTGCAAGTTGTTAAGCCCAAAAATTTCGTTAGGTAGCGTAATTGAAATTACCCTTTTTCTTTAAATACATACTTACACATACTAACTCATCCTCGAATAAAACTGTTATTTATGCATTTGGTTTGAAATCAAGAAAACTAATGTAACACACACTAAAACATCATGCACGAAATTTACTCGCAATGAAGGCTATTTACTCAAACAAGGTCAATCGTTTTACTCACATGACTTATCATTGACACTTTACTTCCGACCCGAAGTCGCCCTCTCGGCCTTACAATAATTGCTATATCTGCATTCCATGGCTCCCATACTCAACCATGTCATACTAATTCTGTCTTAATCAATCATCTCGTACTCTATCTCTGCACATATCAAATCACCTATTAAAGGTTGCCTTGGCAGACTTTCATGAGTCCCACCAATTCCAGGTTGTCTTTCAAACCCCCAATCATATACTGCTCGGTCCTCTAAAGGACCTTGGTGACGAATTCACCATCACTTTACTATAACTTATAGAGATAACCACGAGAAAAATGGTTATGCACTTATATACATACAAAACGTATTTTATCGATCGTTAGTCACTGTAACAATTCAGAAATAGACATGCTCGTGTAACAATATATTCATAATAACAGTAGCTAATTGAAATTGTGAACATATCATACAGGAGAATCCCCGTTGTCATTGTCATAGCACTAATTTCACATATTTCCGTTAACTCTAAGACTATACCGTCTTAACACTTCTACCCATATCTCACATATCATAACCTACTACGTCTCAGCTTAAGTCTAAGTATCTCATCAGCATACTTAGTTCGCTTAAACTAGTGCTCTGATACCATACTGAAACACCCTAAAAACGGAGTCAATTTAAAGCTTGAAATTTCCACAAGTTATGATCAAAACTTTCAAACTTATATAATCTGAGGATCAAATATAAGGTTTCTATATACACTTGACATTACTTAAATAACTTATTAATCAAATCACCTCATAACAATCAGATTAATCAAGTTATCTAAACAACCCTCCCAAAAGCATCAAAGAATATCTAGATCCTCCGGTATCTCTAAATCTGAATCTTTCCAACAGTTCTCTTCTCTCATTCCCGCTATTTCCCGGAGCTTGTACCTGGTAAGAAGATTCAACTTGAAACATTAGGCTTTCGCCTAGTGAGAATACTCAAATCAAAATAAAATTTAATAATTAAATCATGAACAGATAACTCAAACCTGTTCTCACCCATCTTACCGTACGACAACTCCTTTCCGAATCGGGAAATCTACCCCACTTCCAATTTCCTACGATTAACTCATTTAATCGTAACAACAAATAAGAGTTAACTATGAATCATCCCAGATTCACAGTCAATATTCACACACAAGAAATTACAAGTCAAAACTTGCCTATTTCTTAATCAGGAAGTAGAGATTACAAATTACTTTATGCCTATCTCTAATCTTCCTCTCATCACTGGGAAATCTCCGATCTTCCCAAATCGAAATGGGAATCATTAAGCACAACTGCTTATTCCACATTCCACCTCAGATCAATGGTCCCCATGGGATTATAATATCGCGATACTCAAATCGAGACTCATGATTCAAGGTACACCCAATTACTAAAATTACACCCCTTTGGTCTATGGCGAGTAATCGGTTCCCATTATACCGTACCCAAGTGCCCTCGGTGACCGGATGCCTATTTTAGTAAAAGCACATAATCACATAATATAATATCTGAAATAATCGATATTACTATATGCGTCCAGCATACAATATATCATTTCTCCGAACATATTCTATATATAAAATAAAGAATATTATTATCTCCTCATCTCAATCTCTTTACTATTCCTTCTCTGCAATCTGGTACGGAATCACCATCTCAATTGTTATCTACATTTTCGGACTCATAGATAGGCTTTTATAATTTCTCTCAATAAAGCTTCAAATCACATTCCGAGTTCATAATCATATCACAGATTGCATATAGCAGATAATCATGCTTAGCATACAAGAATAATGATAAATACTAGTTCATCATATTTCAATCTCTTAACTATCCCCTCTTTGCAACTTAGCTCGGGAGTTAATATATATATCATTTGTTAATCTACATTTTTGGACTCATAGATGGATCTTTATAATTTATCTTAATGAAGCTTCAATTCATATTTAGAGTTAATAATCATATAACATAATGCATATAGCAAATAATCATACTCATTATAAGGAATATTAATAATTCCGGTTCATTAACTTCTTAGATAACTCATCTTAGAAATTTTAGCATGGAAATCAACATAGCACAACTTTTAATCGCCCTCTTGGCTTATCTCTAATTTAAATCAAGTTCATATAAAACATATTCATGCATACATATAAAACATCTAATTCAATATTAATTACTGAATTTTAAAGAGAGTTGAATAAACTCACTTGATATGAAATCACACTTCCTTTAATCCTTTTTAAACTCGAAGGGACTCCTTTCTTCACTATCACAGCTTACTGTATTATTCAATTTACATATACTGGTATTAATTTTCAAAACAGAACCCTCTACAACTGAGAATCCTTAATTTCTAAAAATTATATCTCAAGTCGCAGTCGCCTATTGCGATTTCAATTCCAAATCGAAACCAACAGTTGCGATCTCAACTCCAAATCGCAACTCACCATTGCGATTCCACCCCAAGTCGCAGTCCACTGTTGCGACTACAGTACCAAGTCGCAATCTACCATTGCGATTCCACTCCAAATCGCAACCAACTGTTGCGACTCCAAAGCCAAGTCGCAATGGTCTACTGCGACTCCACTACCAAGTCGCAACTGCCCATTGCGACAATCATGAATGTCGCAACTCAAGGTTGCGACTTCGATGATATTCATCCAAGTCTCAGTCCACTAAAACATTCTTAAACCCAGAATTTCGTACTTTTAACCCATGTATGTTTATGCAAACTTGCAGATATGTTCCATAACCTTATCTTAACATACTCAAAAACTCAAATTCTCATAAACATCAAAATTTACCAAAACCCAACTAAAATTTCCATAGAAAACTTTTTAACTAAAAGATAAAGGATTAGAGAGTGTTTACCTTTATGAATCTTCCAGATTAATCACAATAACCAGCTGATTGAAAATCTATCCTTCTTCTCCTTCTTTTCTCGATCTCTCTCTAGCTCTCGGCTCTCTTTTCTTTCCAAAACTGAAACACACACAATTCACACACACACACACACTCACCCATTTAGTCTATATTGACTAAGGGTTTGACACCTCAACCCTTCAATACACATGAGTCATAAAGCTATTTACCAATTGAACCCTCATCTTTAAAAGAATGACACTACAACCCTCAAATTGAAAATCTATTCAATCAACACTTTTAAACAATTTCCAACTTAACCCCAAGTCAATTTGTAATTCACAAAATAATACAACGGAAATTCGGGATGTTACAATACTCCCCAACTTGAAAATGATTTCGTCCCCGAAATCAAAGCTAGGTAAACAAAAGATGCTACCTACTTCTCATACTCTCTTCGGACTCTAGAGTTACATTAGTACCTCTATGGTGTTTCCACTGTACTTTCAACATAGCTATCTCATTACTACTACGTAGCTTTCTAACCGATCTTTCCAAAATTACCTCTGGTTCTTCCACACCGCAATTCTTTTCATTAACTCTCACATCAGTGAGTTCAATCACATCTTTCCTCTTTAGCCAAAATAGTTTCGAAGATAACATACTTGGAAGGTATTATGAACCCCTTCCAATTCTGGCAGAAGATCCAAATAATATACTTGTAACCAATCTCCTTAGAGTAATTGTTATCATCAAATCCATGTTTGACTACTTCTTAGTCTAACATACCGTTATCATTTCTCTCTTGTTTACACGAAGTATCCACTACACACAACTACAGTTCAAAAGGACAGTTTTTTTCTAAAAACGTCAGTTAAGATCTCTACCCAAATCCTCGTAACACCGAGAACTGCATTCGATGTATTTCTTTTACATCTACCGAATACTCCAACACTATAGCTTAACGGTTACAGTATTCTCTTCACCTAAAACCAATGGAATTGAGAAGAACAAGAGTCTTCCTTTCACCGCATCATCATCACAACTCACTCTCCAGGCCTCAAAATAACATTAACATGTACTACCTGAATACGTACACTATAAATTAAGCATACATGTTACTATTAAATACTTCAACAACCACGGCAGTCCATTATTACTTCCATGACTTACACATTTCTTCGATATAGAATGCTATTACTTCCTCACATCACTATCTCATCGTACAACCACAATACAACCACGCACCAAAGTATTTAACATCAGAAGTAATAACTCTTATTGAACTTTGCAATGTAATTACATTCTTAAGTCCAATCTTTCTATCCTTGTTTCCCCACGTTAGTATGGAATACTATTTTTCAAGTATTATCTGTCTCTTTCTCCCAACTTTCCACATACCGATAGTATTTTCTTCTTACGAAACATAGTTAAACAGTTTCATCAAAATCTCTAACTTAAAACATTCAGCCAAGTTATCTTGAAACGACATTACCGTTCGAAGTTATTACCATCTTAGATCTTCAGCTAATAATTTCTCATACATTTCTTTCACACATAAGGAGCAACTTATATTCCTTAACAATCTTGCCTTCGCTACACCACATTGATCTACTTACCCATCATCTTTATTAAACTTCCAGTGATTCAAAATACAACTTAATTGGCAACTCATACCATCAAAATTTCTTTGGATAAACACTCACCACTGCTCCGACATTCTATTTCGATATAAGCCATATTACCCAGTTATCTTACAAACCACATGTTTTATCAACTTTTATTAACAAATAATACTTTCCAACCGGAATTCCCAAAACTTCCATTCGGATACTTCCTCTTTCTAACATCACGTCTCATACTAGATGACACCTGTATCTTGGCAATTAATGCCACTACTCGTTCATACATTCTCCACCCATAACATTTACCACAGACCATGTCTCTCATAGTCATTCGTACATATTTAATTTTACAATCCCATTTTCTCGTCCAAATACACAGGTCTATATCACTAAATATCTCCTCCCCAACTTTAGTTGAACTACCACTCACAATTTTCTAATTAATCTTGAACTTATTCGTTCTTACTAGCTCTTTGTGATTCCAATATGTTGCATAGACAGGGTACAATTCCTCACAGATCAACATAATCTATACACCCCCTTTGTTCATTTCTAGTATTTCATCTTTTATAAATCTTCCACATCGCAAGTAAACACTTGTCTAAAAGCAACAGTCCTTCACTGTTCTAACAATCCCACAAGGTGATCCTTCAACTTTTAAGCTTCTGATTTAAACTTAACATTCATACATGATCCCAAAAGGATAACCAATGCATTCACGTTATATAAACTTAAATTTTCAATACCGATTATGCAAGTTCAACCCCAAGCCTACGCCAAGCTTATCAAATCGGGTCAAAGTTCTTAAGACTTAACTGAATCCAAAACCGAGTCATCTACTCAAAGGATTTAAAGATTATTTATCAATATCAACTCATGAAAATAAATACATCTAACTCACATTATGCAACATACGCTCCGAGACGTGATAATCTTACGACCCCTTCATTGCTACTTTCCCAATGAAGTCAAATCATTTGCAAGTACACGCAACTCTTTTCATACTCCACAATGTATATAATCTGCCCAGGTTCATTAGTTCCAAAGATACTAAGTAAAATATCAAACAGTCTTTACACCTAAGACCAACACTTAAACTGTCACCGGTTCAAATACAATGTAGTTAAGCATATAACACATCCAATACTCCATCTCGAATCATTAAACTGACAATTATTCAAAAGACTCATTTGTATATTAATCAGGCCTTTAAGGTCAAAACAAACGTTTGGTTAAACACGTGTCACTCACACGGTTACGTAAACCAAAAAAAATGCCTCTTTACTTAAAGTCTTTACCTTATTAATCCCTTAATTGGCCATCGACCCCAAAATAAAAGTTTATCACTCTCAAAACATTCACAATTCCCCAATTGTGTCGCACACACTAATATTCACTTTGCGCATACCCTCTGCATAACAGCATACCGGTATCGCTCACGGTTTTGTTCCTACTCGCACGGGCATACGCGGGACGCATCCAGACCGCACCCAGTGACAGACAATAGGCCTCGTACACCTTACATAACTCTCGCCTTCAAAGTCAAAACTTGACATCTCAATTCTTCCTTAACCCTGAACCTAACTCTTCCTCCAGACACGGCCGACCCTCAGCAATTGTATTACTAATCACTGAACAAAGGTACAGACCCTCGTATTATTATTACTAAAGTTCACTTTCGACTCTCCCACTGTTCATCTCTCATTTGAATACAATTACCAAAACCACAAACTTTCTCCCAAAGTTTATCCAACACCTCTCCACTCTTGGAGTTCATTCTTAGCTTATAGCGTAATACTCTACGACCTAGCGAGTTCATAGCCTTCATGCATGACACTAATATAAATAACTCAATCCACACTTTTCTCATTTAAATAAACAACATTCGAAACAACGTGAGCACACTCGCCCCAATCATTTTCATAACTTCCATGTACTCCACAACGATCTAAAAACCATTTGTCTACAAATTTCCGTAAACTCAATCTTTCTCATCAAAAAATGTTGTTACAACAGTAATATTTTAAATGAAAATCTCTTCATACGACAAAAGTTTAGAATTTACTGACATAGAGTAAACTAGTCGTTTCTCACACTCATTTATATGATATCATCAAATCAATACCTTTGTTGGTTATAAAAAAATTTACTGATCAACACTTTCTTGACCTATTTGCTATCATACAACTTTTTATATAAAATATGAAATATTTTGCAAGTTGCTAAGCCCAAAAATTTCGTTAGGTAGCGTAATTGAAATTACCCTTTTTCTTTAAATACATACTTACACATACTAACTCATCCTCGAATTAAACTGTTATTTATGCATTTGGTTTGAAATCAAGAAAACTAATGTAACACACACTAAAACATCATGCACGAAATTTACTCGCAATGAAGGCTATTTACTCAAACAAGGTCAATCGTTTTACTCACATGACTTATCATTGACACTTTACTTCCGACCCGAAGTCGCCCTCTCGGCCTTACAATAATTGCTATATCTGCATTCCATGGCTCCCATACTCAACCATGTCATACTAATTCTGTCTTAATCAATCATCTCGTACTCTATCTCTGCACATATCAAATCACCTATTAAAGGTTGCCTTGGCAGACTTTCATGAGTCCCACCAATTCCAGGTTGTCTTTCAAACCCCCAATCATATACTGCTCGGTCCTCTAAAGGACCTTGGTGACGAATTCACCATCACTTTACTATAACTTATAGAGATAACCACGAGAAAAATGGTTATGCACTTATATACATACAAAACGTATTTTATCGATCGTTAGTCACTGTAACAATTCAGAAATAGACATGCTCGTGTAACAATATATTCATAATAACAGTAGCTAATTGAAATTGTGAACATATCATACAGGAGAATCCCCGTTGTCATTGTCATAGCACTAATTTCACATATTTCCGTTAACTCTAAGACTATACCGTCTTAACACTTCTACCCATATCTCACATATCATAACCTACTACGTCTCAGCTTAAGTCTAAGTATCTCATCAGCATACTTAGTTCGCTTAAACTAGTGCTCTGATACCATACTGAAACACCCTAAAAACGGAGTCAATTTAAAGCTTGAAATTTCCACAAGTTATGATCAAAACTTTCAAACTTATATAAACTGAGGATCAAATATAAGGTTTCTATATACACTTGACATTACTTAAATAACTTATTAATCAAATCACCTCATAACAATCAGATTAATCAAGTTATCTAAACAACCCTCCCAAAAGCATCAAAGAATATCTAGATCCTCCGGTATCTCTAAATCTGAATCTTTCCAACAGTTCTCTTCTCTCATTCCCGCTATTTCCCGGAGCTTGTACCTGGTAAGAAGATTCAACTTGAAACATTAGGCTTTCGCCTAGTGAGAATACTCAAATCAAAATAAAATTTAATAATTAAATCATGAACAGATAACTCAAACCTGTTCTCACCCATCTTACCGTACGACAACTCCTTTCTGAATCGGGAAATCTACCCCACTTCCAATTTCCTACGATTAACTCATTTAATCGTAACAACAAATAAGAGTTAACTATGAATCATCCCAGATTCACAGTCAATATTCACACACAAGAAATTACAAGTCAAAACTTGCCTATTTCTTAATCAGGAAGTAGAGATTACAAATTACTTTATGCCTATCTCTAATCTTCCTCTCATCACTGGGAAATCTCCGATCTTCCCAAATCGAAATGGGAATCATTAAGCACAACTGCTTATTCCACATTCCACCTCAGAATCAATGGTCCCCATGGGATTATAATATCGCGATACTCAAATCGAGACTCATGATTCAAGGTACACCCAATTACTAAAATTACACCCCTTTGGTCTATGGCGAGTAATCGGTTCCCATTATACCGTACCCAAGTGCCCTCGGTGACCGGATGCCTATTTTAGTAAAAGCACATAATCACATAATATAATATCTGAAATAATCGATATTACTATATGCGTCCAGCATACAATATATCATTTCTCCGAACATATTCTATATATAAAATAAAGAATATTATTATCTCCTCATCTCAATCTCTTTACTATTCCTTCTCTGCAATCTGGTACGGAATCACCATCTCAATTGTTATCTACATTTTCGGACTCATAGATAGGCTTTTATAATTTCTCTCAATAAAGCTTCAAATCACATTCCGAGTTCATAATCATATCACAGATTGCATATAGCAGATAATCATGCTTAGCATACAAGAATAATGATAAATACTAGTTCATCATATTTCAATCTCTTAACTATCCCCTCTTTGCAACTTAGCTCGGGAGTTAATATATATATCATTTGTTAATCTACATTTTTGGACTCATAGATGGATCTTTATAATTTATCTTAATGAAGCTTCAATTCATATTTAGAGTTAATAATCATATAACATAATGCATATAGCAAATAATCATACTCATTATAAGGAATATTAATAATTCCGGTTCATTAACTTCTTAGATAACTCATCTTAGAAATTTTAGCATGGAAATCAACATAGCACAACTTTTAATCGCCCTCTTGGCTTATCTCTAATTTAAATCAAGTTCATATAAAACATATTCATGCATACATATAAAACATCTAATTCAATATTAATTACTGAATTTTAAAGAGAGTTGAATAAACTCACCTGATATGAAATCACACTTCCTTTAATCCTTTTTAAACTCGAAGGGACTCCTTTCTTCACTATCACAGCTTACTGTATTATTCAATTTACATATACTGGTATTAATTTTCAAAACAGAACCCTCTACAACTGAGAATCCTTAATTTCTAAAAATTATATCTCAAGTCGCAGTCGCCTATTGCGATTTCAATTCCAAATCGCAACCAACAGTTGCGATCTCAACTCCAAATCGCAACTCACCATTGCGATTCCACCCCAAGTCGCAGTCCACTGTTGCGACTACAGTACCAAGTCGCAATCTACCATTGCGATTCCACTCCAAATCGCAACCAAATGTTGCGACTCCAAAGCCAAGTCGCAATGGTCTACTGCGACTCCACTACCAAGTCGCAACTGCCCATTGCGACAATCATGAATGTCGCAACTCAAGGTTGCGACTTCGATGATATTCATCCAAGTCTCAGTCCACTAAAACATTCTTAAACCCAGAATTTCGTACTTTTAACCCATGTATGTTTATGCAAACTTGCAGATATGTTTCATAACCTTATCTTAACATACTCAAAAACTCAGATTCTCATAAACATCGAAATTTACCAAAACCCAACTAAATTTTCCATAGAAAACTTTTTAACTAAAAGATAAAGGATTAGAGAGTGTTTACCTTTATGAATCTTCCAGATTAATCACAATAACCAGCTGATTGAAAATCTATCCTTCTTCTCCTTCTTTTCTCGATCTCTCTCTAGCTCTCGGCTCTCTTTTCTTTCCAAAACCGAAACACACACAATTCACACACACACACACTCACACATTTAGTCTATATTGACTAAGGGTTTGACACCTCAACCCTTCAATACACATGAGTCATAAAGCTATTTTACCAATTGAACCCTCATCTTTAAAAGAATGACACTACAACCCTCAAATTGAAAATCTATTCAATCAACACTTTTAAACAATTTCCAACTTAACCCCAAGTCAATTTGTAATTCACAAAATAATACAACGGAAATTCGGGATGTTACAATCACCTCCATGCCATCTCTAGTTCTACTTAGAAGAACTCGTTACACGCTTACCTGAAAATGGTTTAGTTTGGAAAAAAAGCGAGGGTTAGACCAAAAGGCCTAGTGAATTCCCTCTGAAAGCAACATGTAGAAATAGTTGGAAAACTTTTATCGACAGATTAAAATGCACCATCATACAAGGTACTGCACTGTGTGTGGATCACATAAACATTTCGCGATCAGGGTTCCATCAGGTTCCCTTCCCGCCCTTCTTGGAGCCCACTCGGACCCCCCTCTACCGAATAGGAGGGAAACAGATTCCAACCTACCGGCCTGTCATACATATCCAAGGGATCCTCAGATCCCGAGGACCTCTCTCTGACCCCACAGTGCAGACCGACACCACATAGCATATAAGTACGTTCGTGAAAACATGTAAGTTGAAGCATTCATACGTCATGTCTTTCATTTCTTCATGCTAAACATTTCATAAATAGAATAGATACATTTGTGAAAATCATGCAATCAGTTCATAACATTTCATGCTAGATAAAACCATAATCAGTTAAAACATGCATCATTTGAAGTCAAAAAGGTTTAGGGAACTCACCTGATAACAATCTCCTTTCTAACCTTGTATCCCGTTTCGTTCGAATACCTAATTCATCATTTATAATTTAATTAGATGTAACTCGATTGCTACTCCTAAGTTCTTCTCTTACACCGACCTTAGCATAAATAATCGAGATTGTTTTACACATGCTAGGCCTTCATCTGCTAGTTTAGACTTTAGCTAAAAAGAGTCCTAAACTAACTCAGTGGGACATAATTAACTTATCAGGCCAGACCCTAATTTCCCGGTACTACCGAAACTCCCGGTACTTGGGAACTCCCGGTACTTGGGAACTCCCGGTACTAGGGACTCCCGGTACTAGGGAACTCTCGGTACATGAGAATTCCCGGTACATGGAATTCCCGGTACTAGGGAACTCCCGGTACTAGGAAACTCCCGGTACTTCCTACTACCGGCTACGGGAATCCATCGCCGCCAATTCGATTTCTATTCCTTAAGTATCGATTTGTGGGGGGGTTTCTCCCCACTTCAAAACCCACAAGTGTTCCATTCAATTCAATAACAACACGACCCTACAACCTAATACGATTTCACCTGCTTAACAACCAAGAGGTGGATAAAGAGTTTGCCATGAATACTACAGTCCAGAGGAGATGAACCAGAGATAAATTACTAGATGACTTTAATGCAAAACAAAAGCTTAGGAGGTGAATGCTTACCAGATCTCAGTTTTTCCACCCACTGAATTTCTGCAAGAGTCCTATCTGCTCCTTCTCTCGATTTCTTCTTCTTCAGCCGCCAGAATAAACAATACAGTGACCAACCCTAGGGATCTGTTCCAATTTATACTTTCCACACTTTGCAAATAGGTCCTTTGATTAATGTTTTCCTTTATTACACTTTGGCCACCAAACCTTAAATCCCACTAGATTTTGGGTTGTTACAACACTCCCCCCTTAAGAGAATTCCGTCCTCGGGATTCCTCCTAGGAAAAGATGCGGGTATCTAGCTTTCATCTCCGACTCCAACTCCCAGGTCGCCTCCGGACCCTTGTGGTGACGCCATTGCACCTTAACTAGCTTAGTCTCCTTGCTTCGCGACTTCCTTACCTTAACATCTGTAATCGCTTCCGGTTCCTCTACAAAGTTCAATTTCTCGTCCACTTTGATGTCATTCAACGGCAACGCCTTAGTCGCGTCGGCTAGACATTTCCTTAAGTTGGACACATGAAACGCATTGTGGATGCCCCGCAATTCTTCAGGCAGGTCCAGCCTGTACGCCACTTCTCCGATTCGCTCAGTAATCCCGAATGGCCCGATGTAACGTGGGCTTAGCTTCCCACGTTTTCCGAATCGAACCACTCCTTTCCAAGGGGACACCTTTAACAAGACACGGTCTCCGACTTGAAATTCTATGTATTTCCGTCTCTTATCCGCATAACTCTTCTGGCGGTCGCGAGCGACCTTCAGTCTTTCACGCACCTGGATAATCTTATCCGAAGTCAGTTGTACCAACTCTGGCCCGGCCAACTGTCTTTCCCCGACTTCGTTCCAACACAACGGCGTCCGACATTTTCTACCGTAGAGTGCCTCGAATGGCGCGGCCTTAATGCTCGAATGATAGCTATTATTATAAGCAAACTCGATCAGCGGTAAGTGCTTTTCCCATGAGCCTTGGAAATCCAAAGCACACGCTCTTAGCATATCTTCTAACGTCTGGATCGTTCGTTCACTCTGTCCGTCGGTCTGAGGATGATAAGCGGTACTCATCTTGATCTGCGATCCCATTTCTCTCTGAAAGCTCCTCCAAAACGTGGAGGTAAACCTGCTATCTCGGTCAGATACAATCGACGAGGGCACACCATGACGGGTTACGATCTCGTCGATGTACAACCTTGCTAACCGCTCCAACGAGTAAGACTCTCGTATGGGTAGGAAGTGTGCCGACTTGGTGAGACGATCCACAATTACCCATATAGCATCAAAACCTTTTGGAGTTCTAGGCAAATGGGTCACGAAATCCATCGTGATCTGGTCCCATTTCCACATTGGTATCTCCAACGACTGAAGCTTCCCGAACAGTCTTTGATGTTCAATCTTTACATGCGAACACGTCATGCATGTCTCCACTAGATGGGCCACGTCTTTCTTCAGTCCGGGCCACCAATAGTCTCGTCGCAGGTCTCTGTACATCTTATTAGTTCCGGGGTGTATCGAGTACTTCGACTTGTGAGCTTCTTCAAGAATCAGCTTTCGGAGCTCTCCGAGTTTCGGAACCCAGATCCTTCCATTCAGACATTTCACCCCTCGACTATCTTCCTTTAACATGGACGCTTGTCCTAACATTCTCTCCTTCTTAAGATTTTCGGTTTCGAGCGCTTCAACCTGCCATTTCTTTATTTCAGCTAATGATAACGCCACTTTTTGGCGTTATTTTCAGTTCTCAAACCAACGAGATTGGCTTGTATTCAAGTGAAAAGGCGTGCATTTTACGTTTTATCTAGTGATATACGCAGGTTATATAAAAGGCGGCATTCCTTGGAGAAAGAAGCGAAAACGAGCCCAAAACGAGTCAAAACGAAGCCTAACGGGAGCCCAAAAGCCAAGCCACGACCCGCGAACGAACCAGGACCCGATCCGCGAACCAAACCCGACCCAGGAAGACTTCTGAATAGCGCGCGACTTCCCACGCGACTTGCAAGTCGCGTGGAAGGTCACGTATCCCTCTGTTTGTCGAAAATCAGTTTTATAAGTCGGGATTTAGGTCACTTTTTCGTTATCCAACTTACGGCAGACGATTGGGAGCAGTTCGGGGACGATTTTCAGAGCCACGTGACACCGTTTGGAGTGAAGATCAAGAACTAATCGAAGGAACGTTCAAGTCGCGAAGGAGATTTCAGCACGGAAAAGGGAGTTCATCAATTCATCTTACACAATCACCACGATCACGTTACCATGTTCACTTACACTTTCGTTTCCTTTTCTTTTGTGTTTGAATCCCCCAACATCATGAACTAACTTTAAGATGTTAGGGGGTTGGATTGAATTAGGATTGAATATATGATGGATGACGAATGATTTTAACAGTTTTTCCGATTAATGAATGCATGTGATTTTCGTTCTTAATGCTTTTGTGAGCGTAGCTAACTTGCAATTGTTAGTGATTTTAATTATGTTCGAGAGAATTGATTGAGATCTAGACTTAGGAATTACATGTCTAAAGGTAAGAAAGGATCGAGAGATACCGAGTAAACTTTAGTCTCATAATAACCTGCTCTTAATGTGTTTTAAAATGCATCGGGTGAGATCGAGAGATTAATCTTGTGTATCTTTGAAATAAACTTCATGGTAGCTTGAGAAAGCACCATGTTTTACAAATATAACTGTTGTTACTTGAGAGAGGGCAATAGTTAGGTCAAGGTTGAGTATTCATTAACGGAATAAATTGGTATTTGTCTTAAGTCTGATATCCATATGTGAAACCTAAGGATATCCAACCCTCAACTGTTTCTCTATCTGATTTCCAAAACTGCTTACTATTTGTCTGGTGTTTGTTTGACTTTAATTTCTGCACTTAATTAGTTATAAAACCAATCTCCAAATTTGACAGCCCAGTTAATAGTTCTTGTAGTAATTGTGATATTTAGTTCCTAATTCCCCGTGATTCGATACTCGTACTTCCGTACACTATTACTTGACTTCGACCCGTACACTTGCGGTTAGATCCGCGGGGTGTCAAAACCCCGTGTCAAGTTTTTGGCGCCGTTGCCGGGGAATTAGTTGAAACTAATAGCACTACCATCTATTCGCGCTATTAGATTGGGCATTTTTCTAGTCTTGTTATTTTATTTCATTCACTTTCAACTTTTGGATTATTGACTTTGTTTTCTTCTTTTCAGGTACCACTTGGTTTATGCCAAGGACGACCCGAGGAAAAGAAATTGAAGAATTTGATCCGGAGATCGAAAGAACAGCCCGTCGTCTACGGAAAGAAGCTAAAGCGAAAAGAAATCTAAAGTTCGAGATGTCTGACGATGAGAGACCACCTCCACGAAACGATCCTCCACCACGCCGCAACAATCCACCACCACCTCCGGAGAGAGTTTCGATGCGGTCGTTCGCCGATCCTAATGTGGCGGCCGCACGGATAGGCATTCAAGCGCCCACTACCGGGGCGAACTATTTCGAGCTGAAACCGAGCACCATTGTGATGGTGCAACAGAACCAATACGGAGGGACACCAACCGAGGATCCTCACGCACACCTTCGTGCATTCGAGAGGATCTGCAATACGTTCAAGATTAATGGTATGAACGAGGACGCGATCAAGCTGAGATTGTTTGGGTTTTCACTCAAGGGTCGAGCCGAGACATGGACCGAGAGCATCCAACCAGATTCGATCACTACTTGGGCACAGTTGAAAGCGGCTTTCCTCCAAAAGTTCTTCCCACCGAGCAGAACCGCCCAACTAATGGCGGAGATCACCCATTTTTCTCAATGGGACCAGGAAACGTTATATGAGGCGTGGGAGCGTTATAAGGACATGATCAAGAAATGTCCTCATCATGGGCTACAGGGCTGGGTCATCATCCAGACCTTTTTCAGTGGACTTCACCCGCAATTTAAGAACGACATCACTGCTGCCGCGGGTGGGGCATTAACGAACAAGTCATATGAGGAAGCGTGCGAGCTGATTGAGAACCTAGCCGAACATAGTTTCTCCACGCCGAGATCAGCGGTAAGACGAGTCGCAAGTGTCCAAGAAGGTAGTGAGATGAGTGAGCTGAAAGCTCAACTAGCCTTTCTCACAAATCAGCTGAATGGAGGGAATCTTCAAGAACCTGATCAGGTTCATTTTGTGGCAAACCGGAACCAACCGAGAAACGATCCTTTCTCGAACACGTATAACGAGGGGTGGAAAAAGCACCCCAATCTCTCATGGAATCAGCCGGGTCCACAACCAGGTAACTTTTCTAACCTTTCCAACTCATTTAATACTAACAGTGTGTACCGCCCTCCAGGTTTTCAGCAAAGGAACGAGGGACCGTCCGGAGAGAAAAAGTCGGGACTCGAGGACATGATGATGAAGTTCATGTCTAAGATGGACACTACAGTTGGGGGATTAGCCAGCACAGTCGAGGGATTAGTCAACACAGTCAACACTGTCAAAGCGGCTACCGAGCAAAACACCGCCGCCATCAAGATCCTCGAGAGGCAAGTGGGGCAGATTTCCGAGACTCTACAAAACCGAGCCCCCGGGAATTTTCCGAGTCAACCCGAAAGACAAAACCGGGAACACTGCAATGCCATCTATCTGAGAGATGGCAAGGAGCTGAATGAAGAGTCAGCAAAGGAAGCTGACAATGATGTAGAGATCATTGATATGGACGAGTTAGAGGCTGAGAAAGAGCTTGAGAGGAAGGAGAGTGAGAAGAAGAAAGAGGTGACCCCACCGGTCAAGCCGGAACTACCAAAAGTACCTTACCTAAGCAGGCTGAAAGCGAATAAGGACCAGGTTCACTTTTCTAAATTTCTTGATGTTTTTAAGAAACTAACCATTAATATACCATTTGCAGATGCGCTTACACAAATGCCTTCATACGCTAAGTTCATGAAGGAGATCATATCGAAGAAGAGGGCACTTGATCATCAAGCCACCGTTGCACTCACTGAAGAGTGCAGCGCTATTTTTCAGAATAAGCTTCCCCAAAAGCTTAAAGATCCAGGGAGTTTCTCTATCCACCAAGGTTAGTGTTTCTTTCTTATTTTGTTCGTAAGTATGTTTAAATAATGAAAAAGCCATAAAAATCGAAAAATCGAAAAAAATCAAAAAAATAGCTGAACAGGGACATACGCGGCTTGTCACGCGGTTTGCATACCGCGCAGCAAGTCGCGGGGCCCTCTGTTGGTTTTCTGAAACAGAGGATTACGCGGTTTTCCACGCGACTTGCAAGTCGCGGGATAAACCGCGCGAGTCCCAATTTCCCCGTTTTTCGTTGTTCGTGCAGTTTTTGTTTCTTTTCTTGCTTGTGTGCTTTTCTGTTTTTGTTTTGTGCCTTCCCCTTGCTGTGCTTGTTCCCTCCGTTTCCTCCGATTGATGATCAACTGTCAAGAATCCTCCGGCCGGGCAAAACAGGTATGTTCTAAATCCGTCTCTGCTAAAAGAGTGGTGTTTGATGTGTTATTTTATTTTAATTGCACGAGATGCAACAAACCTAAGTTTCACTTAGGTTTGGGGTGCCTCATTCTGGAACCATCTACACACTCACATTAGACCCTGTGCAAACCTCGGTCTCACCGAGGTTTGGGGTTGGCTTTTATTTGACAAACCTAGGCCACGGCCTAGGTTTGGGGTGCCCACTTTAGAATTTTGGGTTTTTATTTTGCTTGCTATGTTAATGTTTTACCCGTCCTTTTTACACCTGTAAATAACTGCACAATGACTACGTCGCATCACCTACGACTTTGCTTGCACATTGGGGACAATGTGTGGGTAAGGTTTGGGGTTGCCCAATCGGGCCCAAGTTATGCACGTAGATTTCCCACATTTCTGAGTATCTAGATCAAAGTAGCTAAAATTTTTGTTTTGAATGATCGGGACCGACTATTGTGGGAAGAATCTTGTGATAGTGACGTGACCGTTAGGGAAGGACCGGGAAAAGACATGACTAGGGACATTAGTGGAGACCACCCGATAGCGAGATTTTGAGCCTAAAAGACGTTTTTTTTATTTCGAGGGACTTTTACACATAATTCTTATACACTTTTCGAACCCCTTGTCGTGAATGTAGAATGATCTCGCTACATTATTGCATTGAGTAGCAAAGACGAACATCGGGATATTAGGTGAAGGTAAAGTGGACTATATCATGTGGACCTTGAGATATGATTTCAGTCATTGTGTGTTTGTTTTAACCATTTTTAGCTATCGTTTCCCCTTTTACCCTTAGTGTGTATCCATAGCCATTTTGCAGCCAAACACTCACCTTATTTCTTTCTAAACCCATCATTAAACCCTTAGCCATAAACCTTAGCCAAACCAATCCGAAAGTGTGTCAATCGGAAGCAGTAATGAACCAATAGAGTGAGAGCATGAAGAAGAATTCCGGCCAGCAATGAGAATAAAACGGTTCAATGTAACCCGAGAAGTAGAAAAGAGGACCAATGAAGTCCCAAAAAAAAACAAAAAAAAAACAGTTATTCAGATATTATCTATAGCAGAAAATAAGAGAGTCAAAGTGACTCCAATAGTGATGAAGAAGGGCCAAATAATAGAGCGAGAAACTGTAGAGTTCGGAACTGCCAATGATTGACATGCCAAGGATATTTGAACCTTTTTACCCGTCATTTTATAACCATAACCTTAGCCCCATTACAACCCGTGTAAAGACCTGGATGATCTTTTGGAAAATGTGATTACGATTTACGACTACCTTTACCGATATTCCCTGTCGTGCTATTTGATTCCTTTCTGAGATCCATTCTTGGACATTTGTGCGTCTTTCAATAGAGTTGTCATGCAATTTTTGCGTATTTTTGTACATAACCTCCAAAGCATGACAACACGAGCGATAACCTAGGTTCGAGTGCGAAGAGAGTATCCCGTGAGGTAGGGTCGAGGCAAAATGTTTTCCCTAGCATGTCTGGACTTAGTCTAATCCTAATGTAATCGAAACTGTCAAGAGTTCAACTCCCAATAGAAGGTCATAGATCGGACAAAATAGAGAATGAGGCGAGAGTGAGAAAGATATTCACGGGTATGGGAAATCACCGATGCATCACTTGGTACCGATTGGAATTGTGCAGTTATTATTATTTCACCGAGATGTGCTTTTATTCTGTTTTAATCGCTAATTTGCTTGGGGACAAGCAACGCTCGGTTTGGGGTTGTTGATAACGCCATTTTTTGGCGTTATTTTCAGTTCTCAAACCAACGAGATTGGCTTGTATTCAAGTGAAAAGGCGTGCATTTTACGTTTTATCTAGTGATATACGCAGGTTATATAAAAGGCGGCATTCCTTGGAGAAAGAAGCGAAAACGAGCCCAAAACGAGTCAAAACGAAGCCTAACGGGAGCCCAAAAGCCAAGCCACGACCCGCGAACGAACCAGGACCCGATCCGCGAACCAAACCCGACCCAGGAAGACTTCTGAATAGCACGCGACTTGCAAGTCGCGTGGAAGGTCGCGTATCCCTCTGTTTGTCGAAAATCAGTTTTATAAGTCGGGATTTAGGTCACTTTTTCGGTATCCAACTTACGGCAGACGATTGGGAGCAGTTCGGGGACGATTTTTAGAGCCACGTGACACCGTTTGGAGTGAAGATCAAGAACCAATCGAAGGAACGTTCAAGTCGCGAAGGAGATTTCAGCACGGAAAAGGGAGTTCATCAATTCATCTTACGCAATCACCACGATCACGTTACCATGTTCACTTACACTTTCGTTTCCTTTTCTTTTGTGTTTGAATCCCCCAACATCATGAACTAACTTTAAGATGTTGGGGGTTGGATTGAATTAGGATTGAATATATGATGGATGACGAATGATTTTAACAGTTTTTCCGATTAATGAATGCATGTGATTTCATTCTTAATGCTTTTGTGAGCGTAGCTAACTTGCAATTGTTCTAGTGATTTTAATTATGTTCGAGAGAATTGATTGAGATCTAGACTTAGGAATTACATGTCTAAAGGTAAGAAAGGATCGAGAGATACCGAGTAAACTTTAGTCTCATAATAACCTGCTCTTAATGTGTTTTAAAATGCATCGGGTGAGATCGAGAGATTAATCTTGTGTATCTTTGAAATAAACTTCATGGTAGCTTGAGAAAGCACCATGTTTTACAAATATAACTGTTGTTACTTGAGAGAGGGCAATAGTTAGGTCAAGGTTGAGTATTCATTAACGGAATAAATTGGTATTTGTCTTAAGTCTGATATCCATATGTGAAACCTAAGGATATCCAACCCTCAACTGTTTCTCTATCTGATTTCCAAAACTGCTTACTATTTGTCTGGTGTTTGTTTGACTTTAATTTCTGCACTTAATTAGTTATAAAACCAATCTCCAAATTTGACAGCCCAGTTAATAGTTCTTGTAGTAATTGTGATATTTAGTTCCTAATTCCCCGTGATTCGATACTCGTACTTCCGTACACTATTACTTGACTTCGACCCGTACACTTGCGGTTAGATCCGCGGGGTGTCAAAACCCCTTGTCAGCTAACAGATTGAATGTGACCTCGGCCCTCATAGCCACAATCCTGGGGGTTTCACCTCGTTCCTTACGGCTCAAAGCGTCCACCACCACGTTTGCCTTCCCCGGATGGTATTCGATCTTACAATCGTAGTCGGTCAACAGTTCAATCCATCTCCTTTGGCGCATATTCAACTCTTTTTGATCAAAGAGATGACATAAACTCTTGTGGTCCGTGAAGATATGGCACTTCGTCCCATACAGGTAATGTCGCCAAATCTTCAGGGCAAAAACCACTGCCGCCAATTCTAAATCATGCGTAGGATAGCGAGTCTCGTGATCCTTTAACTGCCGGGAGGCGTAAGCGATCACCTTACCTCGTTGCATGAGTACGCAACCCAATCCGAGCTTCGATGCGTCACTGTAAACCACAAAATCGCCCGAACCGTCCGGTAACGACAAAACCGGAGCGCTACTCAGCATATCCTTCAATTTCTGAAATGCTTCTTCTTGTTTCTCCAACCAGACGAACTTGACATTCTTCTTTGTTAAAGAGGTCAGTGGCGTGGCAATACGCGAAAAGTCTTTGATGAACTTCCGGTAGTACCCCGCCAGCCCGAGGAAGCTTCGAACTTCGGACGGATTCCGAGGTTGCTCCCAGTCTCGAATGGCTTCAATCTTAGCCGGATCAACCATGATCCCCGCCTCAGACACCACGTGCCCGAGGAACTGCACTTCCCTCAGCCAGAACTCGCACTTGGAAAACTTCGCGTATAACTTCTCTTGCTTCAATAGCTCGAGAATTGTGCGAAGGTGGCTTTCGTGCTCCCCCTCCGATCTTGAAAATATCAGGATGTCATCTATGAACACTATCACGAACTGATCCAAATAGGGTTGGCACACCCTATTCATTAAGTCCATGAATGCCGCCGGGGCGTTGGTCATCCCGAACGGTATCACCAGGAATTCGTAGTGCCCATACCTGGTCCGAAACGCAGTCTTCGGCACATCCTCCTCTCTCACCTTGAGTTGATGATATCCTGACCTTAGATCAATCTTGGAGAAGTAGTTGGCTCCCTGTAACTGATCAAACAGGTCGTCGATTCTCGGAATCGGATACTTATTCTTGATCGTGACCTTGTTGAGTTCTTGGTAGTCTATGCACATTCGCATAGTACCGTCCTTCTTCTTCACGAAGAGTACAGGTGCTCCCCACGGAGATGTACTCGGTCTAACAAACCCCTTATCTAATAACTCCTGCAGTTGAGTCATCATCTCCTTCATCTCGGACGGCGCCAATCTATAAGGTGCGCGGGCAATCGGTGCAGACCCCGGCATTAGATCAATCCTGAACTCGATCTGGCGATCCGGGGGTAGACTTGTCAAGTCATCCGGAAACACTTCCGGGTACTCATTTACTACACGCACCTCACCCACCCCACGTTTCTCCTTCTTGGCATCCAACACGTATGCTAAGAATCCTCGGCACCCTTTCCTCAAGCATT
This sequence comes from Saussurea involucrata, assembly GCA_033807775.1. NCBI lineage: Eukaryota > Viridiplantae > Streptophyta > Magnoliopsida > Asterales > Asteraceae > Saussurea > Saussurea involucrata. Next base: position 182,985,030 of record CM066322.1, read on the forward strand.
TAGTAGCCCTAACCATAGAGATCAGGCTATTCTTTCTACTACGGCGGTCCCCATAAATTATTATGGGACCCCCACCAGGTGGCTGAATCCTGATTAACTTTTTGTGGCAAACGATATTTGCATCATTCGCGGCTAACCAGTCCATGCCCAACACCACATCAAACTCTCCCATTGCCATGGGATATAATTTCATAGGCATTAACCTCCCTTCTATCTCTATGACACACCCTTCTACCACTTCCTTAACGCACACCAAGCTATCATTAGCGGTTTCCACCTCTAGTGCCCTCCTCAAACGTCTAGGCCTCACCCCCAAACATTTCATAAATGTACACGATACAAAGGAGCAATTTGCTCCCGAATCAAATAACACCTTGGCACACAGAGAGTTTACTGGGAACGTACCTGTCACAACATCCGGAATTTCCTCCGCTTCTTCCGCAGTCATGCGGAATGCTCGCCCCTTCGGGCGCGCCGGTTCTCTACCCTTATCGTCGTTCTTTCTTCCCTGACGTTCCCCGTATTGAGTCGTTCCACCCTTTTTCGAATGTGGGCAATCATACCACATGTGACCTTTAGCGCCACATTGGCGACATGATCCTCCTTTGGGGCAGTCCCTTGCCATATGACCTGGTAGGCCACACCGGTAGCATGAGTTTGAACCTGCCATGCATTCTCCCCGGTGCACCTTGTTACACTTCGAACACGTTCGCCCAACGGCCTCCTTGCTAACACGGTTACCTGGTCGGAACATCTTCCCCCTTCTTGTGTCGTAACTCGGGCCATCCCATTTGCGCTTCTCTCCCCCTTTCTCAGTCGTCTGACGGTTCTTTTCTTTCTCAATCAGCTCGGCCGTATTGATGGCCGCCTGAAAGGTAGTGGGGTTTCTAGCTAGAACCAATTCCCGAACACTGCCCTTCAACCCATGGATGAATCGCTCTACCCGACGCTCTTCCGTCGGCACATACAAATCAGCAAAGCGAGACTTCTCAATAAACTTTGTAGTGTACTCCCGCACTGTCATACCTCCCTGATCCAACCCCAAAAATTCTTCTTCCAATCTTTTTACTGCCGCGAGCGGGCAGAACTGAGCTTTGAACCTGTCTACAAACGTTTCCCACAACATTCCCTTAGCCGCTGCCGAACCCTTTCCCCCAGTCTCAGCCTCCCACCAGTAAACTGCATCAGATTTCAGCATTGACAAGGCAAACATTACTCTGTCCCCATCAGCACACTTGCACGTATCGAAGACCAGTTCCATTTCCTTTACCCATTTCATTGCCAAGATAGGGTCATACTCGCCCTTAAAAGTAGGGGGCTTGCATGAGGCAAAGGCCTTGAAATTGCATCCCTTAGCTGCTAACTCATTCATCACTTGAGGGTTTGAATTCAAGTGACTCCCAGTACCGGTCACTAGTGGACTAGACAGCTCCACGCTTTCTCGATTCTCACTTGCCTCTTTGCTTCCCGACGCTGACTCGTTCTGCTTGGTCAGGAGAGCTTGCAGAGTCTCCTGAATTTTACCCAGTTCAGCAGCTAGGTTCTCTCGGGTGACGAAAGTCGATCCACGACCTCGACCCCGTCCCCTAGGATGTGTTTCCCTCCTTGCCGAAGCTGAACTCTCCTGAAGAGAATCTTCTTGGTGAACAGGGGCTTCCACACTCCTCGTTCTTCTAGTTGCACGAGTCGTCCTCAGGTTCGGGTCTCCTCCATCCCCGGCCACTTGGGTGGCGGCCCGATGGAGTGTTCTTCCCCGACCCCTTCCACGACCCCTACCCCTTCCCCTTCCACGGGTAAGAGTTGCCCTTGTCGATTCCACGGGTCCATTCTCTATTACTTCTTCATCCTGATTCCTTGGCACTGCCGGTGCCGACCTACTCCTCAAGGTTCTCCCGGCCATTTCACTAACGCTGAAAGAACACAACAATTAACCTTTGCCAGAATAGACCCAACAAATTTGCTACATAAGGTAAGTTTAAGCACGCACGCGTACCTGTAAGTTCGTAATCACACTGGCCAGGTGTAATCCCAAACTTATCTTACACGTTTGTCCTCGTCACCTTATTTCCTAGCGCATATATAGTGATCGTTCCTAGAGGCAATCCTATGTCTCGGCTGTGTTCCTCATCTTACAGTTTAAGTTTAGGCCTTATTGGACACCTAAATCGCTTAAACTATGGATCTGATACCATTTGTAACGTCCCAAATTCCATAAAGGTCAAAACATAAGATTAACCATTCTAATACATAAATGTACTCGTTCTTACATCAATACGAAACATACTTAACAAAACCTTGAATTTAATATTAAACATAAATAGCGGAAGTCTTTCTATGCCACAGCCGAGCACTATCTAAACATATCGTGATCCAAAACTGGGAGCCTCACGAGCTCCATCACCTCCATGCCATCTCTAGTTCTACTTAGAAGAACTCGTTACACGCTTACCTGAAAATGGTTTAGTTTGGAAAAAAAGCGAGGGTTAGACCAAAAGGCCTAGTGAATTCCCTCCGAAAGCAACATGTAGAAATAGTTGGAAAACTTTTATCGACAGATTAAAATGCACCATCATACAAGGTACTGCACTGTGTGTGGATCACATAAACATTTCGCGATCAGGGTTCCATCAGGTTCCCTTCCCGCCCTTCTTGGAGCCCACTCGGACCCCCCTCTACCGAATAGGAGGGAAACAGATTCCAACCTACCGGCCTGTCATACATATCCAAGGGATCCTCAGATCCCGAGGACCTCTCTCTGACCCCACAGTGCAGACCGACACCACATAGCATATAAGTACGTTCGTGAAAACATGTAAGTTTAAGCATTCATACGTCATGTCTTTCATTTCTTCATGCTAAACATTTCATAAATAGAATAGATACATTTGTGAAAATCATGCAATCAGTTCATAACATTTCATGCTAGATAAAACCATAATCAGTTAAAACATGCATCATTTGAAGTAAAAAAGGTTTAGGGAACTCACCTGATAACAATCTCCTTTCTAACCTTGTATCCCGTTTCGTTCGAACACCTAATTCATCATTTATAATTTAATTAGATGTAACTCGATTGCTACTCCTAAGTTCTTCTCTTACACCGACCTTAGCATAAATAATCGAGATTGTTTTACACATGCTAGGCCTTCATCTGCGAGTTTAGACTTTAGCTGAAAAGAGTCCTAAACTAACTCAGTGGGACATAATTAACTTATCAGGCCAGACCCTAAATTCCTGGTACTACCGAAACTCCCGGTACTTGGGAACTCCCGGTACTTGGGAACTCCCGGTACTAGGGAACTCCCGGTACTAGGGAACTCCCGGTACATGAGAATTCCCGGTACATGGAATTCTCGGTACTAGAGAACTCCCGGTACTTCCTACTACCGGCTATGGGAATCCATCGCCGCCAATTCGATTTCTATTCCTTAAGTATCGATTTGTGGGGGGGAGGGGGGGTTCTCCCCACCTCAAAACCCACAAGTGTTCCATTCAATTCAATAACAACACGACCCTACAACCTAATACGATTTCACCTGCTTAACAACCAAGAGGTGGATAAAGAGTCTGCCATGAATACTACAGTCCAGAGGAGATGAACCAGAGATAAATTACTAGATGACTTTAATGAAAAACAAAAGCTTAGGAGGTGAATGCTTACCAGATCTCAGTTTTTCCACCCACTGAATTTCTGCAAGAGTCCTATCTGCTCCTTCTCTCGATTTCTTCTTCTTCAGCAGCCAGAATAAACAATACAGTGACCAACCCTAGGGATCTGTTCCAATTTATACTTTCCACACTTTGCAAATAGGTCCTTTGATTAATGTTTTCATTTATTACACTTTGGCCACCAAACCTTAAATCCCACTAGACTTTGGGTTGTTACAGGTGAAGACATTCAATGCTACATTTTCTATTTAAAAAAAAATCAAAAATCTAACAAAATTTTAAAGCCTCAATTTTGGCCTCTCCTTCACTCACTCTCCTACATTTTTCTATTTAAAAAAATTAAAAATCTCACAAAATTTTAAAGCCTCAATGGTGGCCTCTCCTTAACTCACTCTCCTACATTCTCCTTTATATATTGACTAGTGCCCGATCCGTGCGTTGCGCTGTGACTAAAATTCAATTTGAGAATACTCAATTTTTATGGTGTCACCTCAATACATCAAGGTTTTCCTTTTTATATAGACAAAAATGAATTTCATCCACCTTTCTTATACACACCACTTTATATATAAAGATGTTATAAAGACGACATAAAGAAGATAATGATTACAAAGTTTTTTTTTGCAAAATATGGTCTCCAAAATAAGACAACCCCTTGAATCAAACTTATACACACCACTTTGTTCCAATTTTTTAACTTATCACCAATGTGGGACAACTTTAAATCAACCACAATTCCCCATTTGATAATACTCAATCCTCAAGGTGCCACCTCAACACTCCAAAATTTTCCTCTTATTAGATGATACGGATTACTAACATTTTTTTGCCAAAGATGATTATCCAAAATAAGACAACAATTTGAATCAATTTTTTTTTTTTTGCAAAAAAGGGGCCATTCAAATTAGACAATCCTACTGAGTTAAAGGACATGAATTTACACAAATGCATTTCATTCACTTTTCTTATACACACCACTTTACTTCAATCTTTCAACTTCTCACAAATGTGAGACAACTACAAACCAATCACAATTCACTATTTAAGAATACTTAATTCTCAAGGTATCACTTCAATACTAAGTTTTTTTTTCTTATATATATAAAGAAGATATAAAGATGATAGTAATTACGATTTTTTTTTTTGCAAAAGATGGTCATCCAAAATAAGACTACACTTTGAATCAAAAATTTTTTTTGCATAAAGAAGGCCATCTAAAATAGACACTCGTATATGTTACACATGAATGTACACAAATACATCCAATCCACCTTTCTTATATATATATATATATATATATAGGGTACAAATCAAATATAAATCATGTATTTGTTGCACCCCTTACAAACCACAGTTTGCATATGTGCAGACTAGTTCTGCATATATGCATTATCCCATATGAATGTATGTCCATTATATGTATATTCTTGCACGTATTTATATGCATATATGCAGAACCAATCAGCACATATGCAGACGTGGTTTGTAAGGGGTGCAACAAATGCAAGGTTTGCATTTTACGAAACCTCTCCCTATATATATATATATATATATATATATATATATATATATATATATATACATATTACTTTGTTCCAATCTTTCAACTTCTTACCAATGTGGGACAATTCCAAATCAACAACAATTCACCATTTAAGAATACTCAATCCTCATGTTGCCACCTCAATACCCCAAGGTTTTTCCTTTTATATATATAAAGATATTGATGTTAGCTTACACAAAAAAAATGTAAATAAACAAAAATATATTTTTGATTTATAACCATTGTTGGCTTAATAAAAAAAATAAGTATTGATTTATAATGATTGTTATCTATCTTAATAAAATAAATTCATATAATATTTCATTCATTTAACCTTAAAAAGTAAAATAAACAAATAAATAAACTCATTAATAATAATAAAATAATCATCGTTATCAAATAGTGATTATAATTTTAAAAAATATGTGAACGTTGAATTTATTAAATTATGATTTGATTAAATCAGTAATATAATATTTCACTCATTAAACCTTACAAAGTAAAATAAATAAATAAATAAACTCATTAATAATAATAAAATAATCATCGTTATCAAATAGTGATTATAATTTAAAAAAAATATGAACGTTGAATTTATTAAATTATGGTTTGATTAAATAAATAAATTATTTGATTTAAAATCAATAATAAAATATAGAAAATGAAAGGATGAAGACATTCAATGCTACATTTTCTATTTTAAAAAAATCAAAAATCTAACAAAATTTTAAAGCCTCAAATTTGGCCTCTCCTTAACTCACTCTCCTACATTTTCTATTTAAAAAAAATTCAAAAATCTCACAAAATTTTAAAGCCTCAATGGTGGCATATCATTAACTCACTCTCTCACATTCTCCTTTATATATATATATATATATATATATATACTAGATAACAACACCGTGTTTTGCCCGGTGAATACAAATATTATTATAAAGATTAATATACTTTACTAAAAAAAATTGATTTATAAGCAGTTGTTATCTTACTAAAAGACAAAAAAAAATTAAAAAAAACAATTTATTAAAATAAGTATTGTTAGCTTACTAAAAGAAAGAATACAAACATTGGTATCTTACTAAGAAAATAAAATAATTTAAAAGTTTTGATTTATAATCATTGTTAGTTTACTAAAAAAACAAAAAATTAATTAAATAAAAAATATACTTTATTATATAAGTATTGTTAACTTATTCCAAAAAAATGTAAATAAATAAAAGTATACATATTAAAAAAAGTTGACTTTTAAACATTGTTATCTATCTTAATAAAAAAAATCATATAATATTTAGATCAAGTAAGCTTACGAAGGAAAAATAAATCAATCAACTCAATAATTGTAATAAAATAACAATTGTTATAAAATAATAATTATAATTTATTAGAAAATTTATTGATCTATAAGCAAATGTTATCTTACTAAAAAAATAAAAGAATATATATAAAAATATTTTTTTTTAAATAAGTATTGATTTATAAATATTGTTAGCTTACTAAAATAAAAAAGAATATAAACATTGGTATAGATTTTACTAAACAAATAAAACAATTTAAAAGTTTTGATTTATAATTAGTCATTTATGTTAATAAGATCGTTGATTCAGATAAAAAAGTAAACACTAATACATATTTATGCAGACAGAAAAATTTATCCAGACATGACTTAATAGAAATTTTGGTAAACAACCCCTAATTCCTAATCCATTAATATTTTGTCTAAAACCATTAACCATCTTACCATTATTTTTATCTTCTAATCCAGGGCCTCCAACTTGCTCATTTCACTGCAACCATAATTTTTCATCCTTAAATCTGTCAACTTTGTATAATGATGTCGTCATCATGCTCATCATAATCACCCAATTCCATAATCTTTGCACTACAACAAGACCACAAGCCTCTGAAGTGTAGAACTGGACAATAATTTGAATAGACTGACTTTGAAGCAATCCAGTAAGTCAACTCTATCCGGTAACCTTAGTCCATCCGGTAACCTGCTGTTATCCGGAAACCTAAATTTATCCGGACACTTCTGAGTTTATCTGGACTCTTATGCTAATTTGAACATACTCACACACATCTGATCTAGACACTTCCAGATCAGACACTTTTCATCCGGATTCCTATCCGGTAAGTTCTGATTAGCTAGTTTCTTACCTGTTTAGCCTAGATCACTCTTAGAACCTGCGTTAGGACATCACTCTTAGTGTCTTGCCTTAGGAAACCACTTTGAATCGAACAATCGTCTGACGATCACCTTAGTGCAATCAACAACGATGTCTTCTCGAGATGCTCTTGCTGTCGGCACCGACTCCAAGCCGCCAACCCTCTACCAGGGAGAATACAACCAATGGCGGGATAGATTCATGATCTTCATCGAGTCGAAAGATAATTTCGAGTACATCTGGCGAGCTCTATCCAATGGCCCACAACCTAAACCCATGAAGACTATAGCAGCAACAGAAGCAGGTGCTCAAGCTTGTTATGAAGAAAAGACATACTTGGAGATGAGCGAGGCCGAAAAGGGCATGCATGACGGTGAAAAGCATGCCAAGAGGTATCTAGTTCAGGCTATACCGAATCCGATCTACACAGCCATAGATAGCTACAAGGAAACAGCAAGGGGCATGTAGGATCAGGTAGAGAAAACGATGAGTGGGAGCAGAGTCGGCAACCAACTGAAGATCAATAGCTGCATAACCAAGAACAAAATCACTCGTTCTGCTAGGCTTATGAACGTTTCTGCCTCCTACTGATCGAGCTCTCCAAGAACAAAATCACTCGTTCTAATACGGAGAATGCGCTCAAGTTCTTGAACAATCTCCTTCCTGAATGGAAAGTGTTTGCTTCTCACGTCAAACACAATCACTTAATAGAGAACGTTCCAATACACGAACTCTATGTGATGCTTCTCCAGGACGAAGATGAAGTGATGGAGATTCTGAGCGAAAAGAAGTCCAAGTCAACTGCTGTGTAGGGATTATGGTTTAGAGTTTAGAGTTTAGGGGTTGGGGCTGGGGTCCGGGGTTTGGGGTTTAGGGTTCAGGGGTCAGGGTTCATGGTTCTACGGTTTAGGGTTTAGGGGTTCACGGTGAAGGGGTTTATCGTTTACCGGTTTAGGGGTTCAGGGTTCAGGGTTCTACAGTTTAGGGTTCATGGTTCTACGGTTTAGGGTTTAGGGTTCCGGGTTCCGGGTTCAGGGTTCCGGTTCCGGGTTCAGGGAAGGTTTAGGGTTTAGGGTTTTGGTTTTAGGGTTTAGGGGGTAGGGTTTAGGGTTTTGGTTTTAGGGTTTAGGGGGTAGGGTTTAGGGTTTAGGGGGTAGGGGGTCGGGGTTCAAGAATTTGCTACATAAGGTAAGTTTAAGCACGCACGCGTACCTGTAAGTTCGTAATCACACTGGCCAGGTGTAATCCCAAACTTATCTTACACGTTTGTCCTCGTCACCTTATTTCCTAGCGCATATATAGTGATCGTTCCTAGAGGCAATCCTATGTCTCGGCTGTGTTCCTCATCTTACAGTTTAAGTTTAGGCCTTATTGGACACCTAAATCGCTTAAACTATGGATCTGATACCATTTGTAACGTCCCAAATTCCATAAAGGTCAAAACATAAGATTAACCATTCTAATACATAAATGTACTCGTTCTTACATCAATACGAAACATACTTAACAAAACCTTGAATTTAATATTAAACATAAATAGCGGAAGTCTTTCTATGCCACAGCCGAGCACTATCTAAACATATCGTGATCCAAAACTGGGAGCCTCACGAGCTCCATCACCTCCATGCCATCTCTAGTTCTACTTAGAAGAACTCGTTACACGCTTACCTGAAAATGGTTTAGTTTGGAAAAAAAGCGAGGGTTAGACCAAAAGGCCTAGTGAATTCCCTCCGAAAGCAACATGTAGAAATAGTTGGAAAACTTTTATCGACAGATTAAAATGCACCATCATACAAGGTACTGCACTGTGTGTGGATCACATAAACATTTCGCGATCAGGGTTCCATCAGGTTCCCTTCCCGCCCTTCTTGGAGCCCACTCGGACCCCCCTCTACCGAATAGGAGGGAAACAGATTCCAACCTACCGGCCTGTCATACATATCCAAGGGATCCTCAGATCCCGAGGACCTCTCTCTGACCCCACAGTGCAGACCGACACCACATAGCATATAAGTACGTTCGTGAAAACATGTAAGTTTAAGCATTCATACGTCATGTCTTTCATTTCTTCATGCTAAACATTTCATAAATAGAATAGATACATTTGTGAAAATCATGCAATCAGTTCATAACATTTCATGCTAGATAAAACCATAATCAGTTAAAACATGCATCATTTGAAGTAAAAAAGGTTTAGGGAACTCACCTGATAACAATCTCCTTTCTAACCTTGTATCCCGTTTCGTTCGAACACCTAATTCATCATTTATAATTTAATTAGATGTAACTCGATTGCTACTCCTAAGTTCTTCTCTTACACCGACCTTAGCATAAATAATCGAGATTGTTTTACACATGCTAGGCCTTCATCTGCGAGTTTAGACTTTAGCTGAAAAGAGTCCTAAACTAACTCAGTGGGACATACTTAACTTATCAGGCCAGACCCTAAATTCCTGGTACTACCGAAACTCCCGGTACTTGGGAACTCCCGGTACTTGGGAACTCCCGGTACTAGGGAACTCCCGGTACTAGGGAACTCCCGGTACATGAGAATTCCCGGTACATGGAATTCTCGGTACTAGGGAACTCCCGGTACTTCCTACTACCGGCTATGGGAATCCATCGCCGCCAATTCGATTTCTATTCCTTAAGTATCGATTTGTGGGGGGGAGGGGGGGTTCTCCCCACCTCAAAACCCACAAGTGTTCCATTCAATTCAATAACAACACGACCCTACAACCTAATACGATTTCACCTGCTTAACAACCAAGAGGTGGATAAAGAGTCTGCCATGAATACTACAGTCCAGAGGAGATGAACCAGAGATAAATTACTAGATGACTTTAATGAAAAACAAAAGCTTAGGAGGTGAATGCTTACCAGATCTCAGTTTTTCCACCCACTGAATTTCTGCAAGAGTCCTATCTGCTCCTTCTCTCGATTTCTTCTTCTTCAGCAGCCAGAATAAACAATACAGTGACCAACCCTAGGGATCTGTTCCAATTTATACTTTCCACACTTTGCAAATAGGTCCTTTGATTAATGTTTTCATTTATTACACTTTGGCCACCAAACCTTAAATCCCACTAGACTTTGGGTTGTTACAGGTGAAGACATTCAATGCTACATTTTCTATTTAAAAAAAAATCAAAAATCTAACAAAATTTTAAAGCCTCAATTTTGGCCTCTCCTTCACTCACTCTCCTACATTTTTCTATTTAAAAAAATTAAAAATCTCACAAAATTTTAAAGCCTCAATGGTGGCCTCTCCTTAACTCACTCTCCTACATTCTCCTTTATATATTGACTAGTGCCCGATCCGTGCGTTGCGCTGTGACTAAAATTCAATTTGAGAATACTCAATTTTTATGGTGTCACCTCAATACATCAAGGTTTTCCTTTTTATATAGACAAAAATGAATTTCATCCACCTTTCTTATACACACCACTTTATATATAAAGATGTTATAAAGACGACATAAAGAAGATAATGATTACAAAGTTTTTTTTTTGCAAAATATGGTCTCCAAAATAAGACAACCCCTTGAATCAAACTTATACACACCACTTTGTTCCAATTTTTTAACTTATCACCAATGTGGGACAACTTTAAATCAACCACAATTCCCCATTTGATAATACTCAATCCTCAAGGTGCCACCTCAACACTCCAAAATTTTCCTCTTATTAGATGATACGGATTACTAACATTTTTTTGCCAAAGATGATTATCCAAAATAAGACAACAATTTGAATCAATTTTTTTTTTTTGCAAAAAAGGGGCCATTCAAATTAGACAATCCTACTGAGTTAAAGGACATGAATTTACACAAATGCATTTCATTCACTTTTCTTATACACACCACTTTACTTCAATCTTTCAACTTCTCACAAATGTGAGACAACTACAAACCAATCACAATTCACTATTTAAGAATACTTAATTCTCAAGGTATCACTTCAATACTAAGTTTTTTTTTCTTATATATATAAAGAAGATATAAAGATGATAGTAATTACGATTTTTTTTTTGCAAAAGATGGTCATCCAAAATAAGACTACACTTTGAATTAAAAAATTTTTTTGCATAAAGAAGGCCATCTAAAATAGACACTCGTATATGTTACACATGAATGTACACAAATACATCCAATCCACCTTTCTTATATATATATATATATATATATATATATATAGGGTACAAATCAAATATAAATCATGTATTTGTTGCACCCCTTACAAACCACAGTTTGCATATGTGCAGACTAGTTCTGCATATATGCATTATCCCATATGAATGTATGTCCATTATATGTATATTCTTGCACGTATTTATATGCATATATGCAGAACCAATCAGCACATATGCAGACGTGGTTTGTAAGGGGTGCAACAAATGCAAGGTTTGCATTTTACGAAACCTCTCCCTATATATATATATATATATATATATATATATATATATATATATACATATTACTTTGTTCCAATCTTTCAACTTCTTACCAATGTGGGACAATTCCAAATCAACAACAATTCACCATTTAAGAATACTCAATCCTCATGTTGCCACCTCAATACCCCAAGGTTTTTCCTTTTATATATATAAAGATATTGATGTTAGCTTACACAAAAAAAATGTAAATAAACAAAAATATATTTTTGATTTATAACCATTGTTGGCTTAATAAAAAAAATAAGTATTGATTTATAATGATTGTTATCTATCTTAATAAAATAAATTCATATAATATTTCATTCATTTAACCTTAAAAAGTAAAATAAACAAATAAATAAACTCATTAATAATAATAAAATAATCATCGTTATCAAATAGTGATTATAATTTTAAAAAATATGTGAACGTTGAATTTATTAAATTATGATTTGATTAAATCAGTAATATAATATTTCACTCATTAAACCTTACAAAGTAAAATAAATAAATAAATAAACTCATTAATAATAATAAAATAATCATCGTTATCAAATAGTGATTATAATTTAAAAAAAATATGAACGTTGAATTTATTAAATTATGGTTTGATTAAATAAATAAATTATTTGATTTAAAAACAATAATAAAATATAGAAAATGAAAGGATGAAGACATTCAATGCTACATTTTCTATTTTAAAAAAATCAAAAATCTAACAAAATTTTAAAGCCTCAAATTTGGCCTCTCCTTAACTCACTCTCCTACATTTTCTATTTAAAAAAAATTCAAAAATCTCACAAAATTTTAAAGCCTCAATGGTGGCATATCATTAACTCACTCTCTCACATTCTCCTTTATATATATATATATATATATATATATACTAGATAACAACACCGTGTTTTGCCCGGTGAATACAAATATTATTATAAAGATTAATATACTTTACTAAAAAAATTGATTTATAAGCAGTTGTTATCTTACTAAAAGACAAAAAAAAATTAAAAAAAACAATTTATTAAAATAAGTATTGTTAGCTTACTAAAAGAAAGAATACAAACATTGGTATCTTACTAAGAAAATAAAATAATTTAAAAGTTTTGATTTATAATCATTGTTAGTTTACTAAAAAAACAAAAAATTAATTAAATAAAAAATATACTTTATTATATAAGTATTGTTAACTTATTCCAAAAAAATGTAAATAAATAAAAGTATACATATTAAAAAAAGTTGACTTTTAAACATTGTTATCTATCTTAATAAAAAAAAATCATATAATATTTAGATCAAGTAAGCTTACGAAGGAAAAATAAATCAATCAACTCAATAATTGTAATAAAATAACAATTGTTATAAAATAATAATTATAATTTATTAGAAAATTTATTGATCTATAAGCAAATGTTATCTTACTAAAAAAATAAAAGAATATATATAAAAATATTTTTTTTTAAATAAGTATTGATTTATAAATATTGTTAGCTTACTAAAATAAAAAAGAATATAAACATTGGTATAGATTTTACTAAACAAATAAAACAATTTAAAAGTTTTGATTTATAATTAGTCATTTATGTTAATAAGATCGTTGATTCAGATAAAAAAGTAAACACTAATACATATTTATGCAGACAGAAAAATTTATCCAGACATGACTTAATAGAAATTTTGGTAAACAACCCCTAATTCCTAATCCATTAATATTTTGTCTAAAACCATTAACCATCTTACCATTATTTTTATCTTCTAATCCAGGGCCTCCAACTTGCTCATTTCACTGCAACCATAATTTTTCATCCTTAAATCTGTCAACTTTGTATAATGATGTCGTCATCATGCTCATCATAATCACCCAATTCCATAATCTTTGCACTACAACAAGACCACAAGCCTCTGAAGTGTAGAACTGGACAATAATTTGAATAGACTGACTTTGAAGCAATCCAGTAAGTCAACTCTATCCGGTAACCTTAGTCCATCCGGTAACCTTCTGTTATCCGGAAACCTAAATTTATCCGGACACTTCTGAGTTTATCTGGACTCTTCTGCTAATTTGAACATACTCACACACATCTGATCTAGACACTTCCAAATCAGACACTTTTCATCCGGATTCCTATCCGGTAAGTTCTGATTAGCTAGTTTCTTACCTGTTTAGCCTAGATCACTCTTAGAACCTGCGTTAGGACATCACTCTTAGTGTCTTGCCTTAGGAAACCACTTTGAATCGAACAATCGTCTGACGATCACCTTAGTGCAATCAACAACGATGTCTTCTCGAGATGCTCTTGCTGTCGGCACCGACTCCAAGCCGCCAACCCTCTACCAGGGAGAATACAACCAATGGCGGGATAGATTCATGATCTTCATCGAGTCGAAAGATAATTTCGAGTACATCTGGCGAGCTCTATCCAATGGCCCACAACCTAAACCCATGAAGACTATAGCAGCAACAGAAGCAGGTGCTCAAGCTTGTTATGAAGAAAAGACATACTTGGAGATGAGCGAGGCCGAAAAGGGCATGCATGACGGTGAAAAGCATGCCAAGAGGTATCTAGTTCAGGCTCTACCGAATCCGATCTACACAGCCATAGATAGCTACAAGGAAACAGCAAGGGGCATGTAGGATCAGGTAGAGAAAACGATGAGTGGGAGCAGAGTCGGCAACCAACTGAAGATCAATAGCTGCATAACCAAGAACAAAATCACTCGTTCTGCTAGGCTTATGAACGTTTCTGCCTCCTACTGATCGAGCTCTCCAAGAACAAAATCACTCGTTCTAATACGGAGAATGCGCTCAAGTTCTTGAACAATCTCCTTCCTGAATGGAAAGTGTTTGCTTCTCACGTCAAACACAATCACTTAATAGAGAACGTTCCAATACACGAACTCTATGTGATGCTTCTCCAGGACGAAGATGAAGTGATGGAGATTCTGAGCGAAAAGAAGTCCAAGTCAACTGCTGTGTAGGGATTATGGTTTAGAGTTTAGAGTTTAGGGGTTGGGGCTGGGGTCCGGGGTTTGGGGTTTAGGGTTCAGGGGTCAGGGTTCATGGTTCTACGGTTTAGGGTTTAGGGGTTCACGGTGAAGGGGTTTATCGTTTACCGGTTTAGGGGTTCAGGGTTCAGGGTTCTACAGTTTAGGGTTCATGGTTCTACGGTTTAGGGTTTAGGGTTCCGGGTTCCGGGTTCAGGGTTCCGGTTCCGGGTTCAGGGAAGGTTTAGGGTTTAGGGTTTTGGTTTTAGGGTTTAGGGGGTAGGGTTTAGGGTTTTGGTTTTAGGGTTTAGGGGGTAGGGTTTAGGGTTTAGGGGGTAGGGGGTCGGGGTTCAAGAATCTTTTACCGTTCGACTTACTCGCTAGGGTTTAGGGTTTAGGGTCCGGGGTTTGGGGTTCAGGGTTCATGGTTTTTTTTTTGGGTAAAGGGGACGGAACCTTGGAAAAATTTTATTCATAATAAAAAGTAAGAGGACAAATTACGAGGGGCATACCCTAAGCAAGACAAAATGCCTACCAAGAACATGTTTAGGGAATAACCAAAAAATAATTCTAACCCTAAACATGAGGCTTCCCATCCAAACAATTAAACAAGAGTGATATAACAAATCAAAATTGTACCTATTAAAGAAGCCCAGCAGAACTTTCAAGCAGCGGCCCAGGCCCATATGAGGGGATTCCACATCATCAACACACGCTTCTTCTACATGGCCCAACAACCATTCTGCAACTTTATCCGGCCCAAATATCATAAGACTGATCCAACTCCTTATGGCAGCCCAGAAGAAAATAAGGTAAGCCTATTCCAGCAACATTCTTCTTCCCACATATCGAATTATCATTCCTTCCACAATTCTAAGCCCAGTCTTCCTTATAGCCCAAAGAACAAAAATATGTTTTGGGCCTCATTAGCCTAAGATAATAGTTTTCATTTAAATGACCATCCTCATAGCCCATTTTCCAACAACAATTCTTCAAGCCCACCTCCTTAAATCCCTCATCTTCTATACGAAATCGTGTTATGCATTTATGATCTTCAGTCCAAATTCGCATCACATCCACCCTACTTCCACATCTCCTGGCAGTGCTACTTTGCCATCATCGTTGTCACCATCAAGAGCCACCACCACCAGTCTGCCGTCGCCAACGAGAGGAACTACCGTCTCCTTCCCACGACTGAAAGAGGTAAAACCCCAAACCCCTGTTTCTTTCTTTCTTTCTTTATGGATTTTTACGTGGGCAGATGTGTTTTTATGTTTTTTTCTTCATGGATTTTTGAACTCAAAAGTCTATCACCCAACTATACATTGAATCATTAACTATTAGGGTTTAACAGGAAGTTTAGTTTGTTCTTTCATTATTGTATGAAGGACATTTTATTTCTACTGAACAACCAAATAACCTTTCTAATGTATAGATATCTATTATGTATATAATGGGTCCATGATTTCTTTAATATGATCTACCTCAAAAACATATAACAAGCAAATAATTTTTTTTGGTAAAACAAAAGGGCCGTTGGATGATGGTGTTTGCTGTAGAATGATATCAATAATGCAAAATTGGGATTCCAAGGAGAAAATGGAGGGTAGCAATTCCATTTTCACCTTGCAAAATTTGTATACTCATTTTTGAACTTTGAGAAATGTTGGCTGGAGTTTACAAGGTCAAAAGCTATTACTGTTTATTCCACAACTTATCGTGGGACCAAAATTTATGATTAGAATGGCAAAAACATGCTATTAATTCAAGCGGGAATTTTTGGAAGATGCCGCCACAATCATAAAAATTTAAAATCCTAGTTTATTCCCCAAATTCAATCTGCGGCCGTTTTTAGTCTTTATCATCTATATATCTCTATTTTTTTCTTCTCAAATTCAAGTCCTTTCTTCATAGTATAAACATTTATTATTAGCCCTTCTACCTTAAGGGGGTTTGTGCGTTTTTTGATTTGTAAATGTGTTTACTTACATATATACACATAAAGTCTGACTTTGAAGACACACAAACGTAATTGTGATATAGCTATTGTTCACTTATTATTTTCTTTTATAATTTTCTTATGGTCTTACGCAATCATTCTCATGTTTATGTATGTATATTTTCGTTTGTTTTAGTTTTTGGATTTGAATTAAGATCAAGTAAGTGAAATTAGTGCTTGTTTGGACTTGAAATTTCAAAACCAGAATTGCATATATCGATATGGTAGCCTATCTTTTGTTGGTTATTTGTGGTGTGTTTGTTAGCTTGCAATTTTGGTTTTGTTTCATCTCCATCTTCTTCATCATCAACCTCAATTGGCTCATTAACTCCAAATGCTACACCAACTTCTTCATCACTTGGGTTAGCTACCCATTCATCGTCGGAAGGCACATCAAGCAACAAATCATCTTCCATTTTTGGTGACCTTTTCTTTAGAAATTTGAACTTCAACTTCCTATTGTACATGATGTACACCAAACTATTCATTCTTTTCGTGCTTAGTCGGTTTCTCCTCTTTGTGTGCACTTGATTGAACGTACTCCAATTACGTTCACATTCTGATGCCGAACAAGTAAGGCCCAAAACTTTTATTGCAAACGCCTTTAGCTCTGGCGATTCATCTCCATAAGAGTCCCACCATTCAACTATATATATTAGAGAAAAACAAACAAAAAGTAAACAATATATTTTATACATATATTATAGAATAATAAAATATTAAATATAGTTTAAAAAAATAAAAGTGTGAATATTTGGTAATTACCGGGAGGGCGGGTCGTGTATGAGGTCGCGGCTCTTTCATTCTTTTCACTCCTGTAAGCGTCTTGCTACAAAATTTACACTTAATGTATTTGTATCCTTTTCCGCCGCCCCTACTTCAATTTCTTCCCCATATTTCCAAGCTGGGTCCTTACGTGACCGTATTTTTGAAGTTGCACTAGACATCTTCCCACACCTTATGAAATAACAAAATGATAAAACATAACAGGGGCTGTTTAATCACATACAAAAAAACAGAAAATAAAATAGGAACCAAAACAGGGGCTGTTTGGGACCAAAACAGCAGCTGTTTGGGATCAAACAGGGGCTGTTTGGAACCAAAACAGCAGCTGTTGGGAGTTGGGATCAAACAGGGGCTGTTTGGGACCAAAACAGCAGCTGTTTGGAACCAAAACAGCAGCTGTTTGGGATCAAACAGGGGCTGTTTGGAACCAAAACAGCAGCTGTTGGGAGTTGGGATCAAACAGGGGCTGTTTGGGACCAAAACAGCAGCTGTTTGGGATCAAACAGGGGCTGTTTGGAACCAAAACAGCAGCTGTTGGGAGTTGGGATCAAACAGGGGCTGTTTGGGACCAAAACAGCAGCTGTTTGGGATCAAACAGGGGCTGTTTGGAACCAAAACAGCAGCTGTTGGGAGTTGGGATCAAACAGGGGCTGTTTGGGACCAAAACAGCAGCTGTTGGGAGTTGGGACCAAAACAGCTCACAAATCACTAGAACTAGGTGTTCATGCAAATTTGTAATGTTTTAACTTTTAAGAAACACAGAAAAGAAGCATCATTGCATCTAAAATATTCTAAATGAGATGAAAATATAAAGAAACAAACTCTAAAAATAATGAGTGGCTTACCTCTTGGAGAAGAGAAAAGTGAAGCTTCTTGAGTGGGTTGTAGGAGAAGAGAATATGAAGAAACAACTCAGAAAAGTGCAGCTTCTTGAGAGAGTAAAATGTGAGAATAGGAGAAGAGAAAAAATGGAGTTTGATTGTAGGAGAAACCGAGAGAGAAGTGAAGAAGATGGTCAGCCCCTTTATTTCTTCTAGAGAAGATGAAAGGACACCCCAAATAGACATTTTGTACTTTAAAATTAATAAAAGTACATTTGCTTTTTGACTTTTTCTACTTTTTTTTAAAAGACAAAAGGTAACTAAGTACAAGTTACTTTTTAAACACAGGGAAAAAAAACTCAGTTAAACCAAAATATAGAAAAGGAGCCGAGGCTTAAGCCTCACCACACCGAACCGCCTCAGTCATCAAGGTGTAAGCCTCGTCCAGATCCCTGAGGCTTAAGCCTCAGAAGCGGTTTTGGACCGCCTCGCCTCGAGGCGCGCCTCGAGGCTTACGCCTCAAACGCCTTTTAAAACCATGATCCCACTTTTTTCTAGGTTTTTGCTTCCAGCAGATTTTCTCATAACTTTATCAAATTGATTTATTTACTCAGCTGGGTTTTTCATTTCAATTAAGTAACGTCCCAGTTTGTGTATGTATGGGTCTTTTATGGTTCTGATCCTTGTACTTCAGTGATTGCATTGTAGTCTAAGGGCTAAGAGTTGCTTCATGTACCTTGTATTAGTGTTCTTCATTTTGGTATTTATGAACTGTGATTTTCCTTTTCCATTCTTGTTTTGGTTAGACCATTTTCGTGTCTAAATTAATTGGTTTTAGAGAGAGACTTATTTATTCTAGTGGGTATTTGTTTTTCATTGGGAACTCTAGGTTCTTTTATGGGTCTTTTATGGTTCTGATCCATACTTCAGTGATTGCATTGTAGTCTAAGGGCTAAGAATTGCTTCATGTACCTTGTATTAGTGTTCTTCATTTTGGTATTTATGTACTGTGATTTTCCTTTTCCATTCTTGGTTTGGTTAGACCATTTTCGTGTCTAAATTAAATGGTTTTAGAGAGAGACCTATTTATTTTAGTGGGTATTTGTTTTTCATTGGGAACTCTAGGTTCTTTGGATAGCTTGAACATTTTTCTTGTGTAAAGTTCAAATTTTGTATGTTTTTTAACTGCTAAATGTTTATATACATGATAACTTGGTAAAGAGGGGGTTAAAGGCTTCTGCATAGGCGTTTCAAAGAGAAGGAAAAGTTTTGTATGATCATGTGGGTAAGAATCCTTCCATGAAAATTACAACAATTCCTTTCCAAGAAACCCTTCATGTTAATAATTACATATTTGCTAGTTATCATTATTAAAATAAATTGGTGCTAGTGATTTGAGTGTTAAATTGAATTTGGGCTAATTTTAGGGGGTGTTTGGGATTCCTAACTTTTTTGCAAAAACTTTATTCAAACCAAAATAAAAGGACTACAACTCTAAGGGGGGCATTCCTCCCGAACAAAATGACTACCAAGGAAATGTTTAAGGAACTCAATAAGTAAAGGCCTAATTCTATACCCGATACTAGAATTAGAGGCCCAATTACAATACAAATTAATGACATCTAAGAAAATCTTGGGCTTTAGCAATTGAAGACGAAGCCTAATTCTATCTTACATCCATGTCTTTTTGGATAGCCCCACTCAATATACTCCATACCCAAAAATTATAATAAATCCAAAAGATGGCCTGTTTATCCCGAAAGCTTTCATAATCCACGGCCCAAAAAGTATATCTATCCAAGATATTATCCGTGCGAGTATTAAGATTAGTCCAGCCCAAAGAAGCAACAACAATAACAACAATTGGCTTTTGAGCCCAAACGGTGATCACGCTATTTCCACAACCCATCCACAAATTTAAATCGGCCCAATTTCTAGTAATCAAGGAATTTCCCATATCCTTCCCATAGACTTTAATTCCCACCTTTTCCACATGGGCCAAAAAAATGGACCCAGTTGTGGTCAAATTGTCAACACCTTCCATATAAAGCCCAAAGACCACAAACTTTTCCATTGGGCCTTGGATCAAAAGAACTAACCTGGCTCATTATCCCATTAAATTTAATAGCCCACTCCAAAAATTTATGATACTGAATATCAAATAAATTCCCATCCATCCAGAAATGACCTCGAAATTTTTAAACAAATTAAAAAAAAAAACTAAGCCATGTGATTCAAGAACCAAACTTTTTAATAACTTTTAGAATTATCTTGCTAAAATACATAACACGATTTCAGAAAACAAATATATAACATGAACAAAAATAAGTAAAAACCCAATATGCAAGATGTAGGAAGTATGGCCAAGATCAATTCTCTATTTCTCAAAAAGTTTGCACTTCTCATTTGAACCTCTCCATATATATATATATATATATATTCTAAAATTTGGACAAGTATCTTCAAATTGGCCACATATCATGGAGGAAGCAACACGTATCAACCCTCTTTGCTTTTGCATATATATTAAATAAATTTACAAAATTGGTCCCTAATGTTTAGAATTTATATCAATAACAGTAATTAAGTTTTTAATAACAAAAGAAATCCCTTTGATTGAAGCCATGTTTTCTCAAAGTGACACAATGGTTCCGCAAAATTCAACACATACTTTCTTTTGTTCTTTCTTTCTTTAATTGTTTATTATTTTAAAATAGATTAGACTTTACAAAACAAATTTCATCGTTAGGGATTTGTTTCACCAACTTCAACTAACTATAATTAACCTCCCTTATTTTAAAATTTGTCTTTATTATGTGAATTTTTTTAAATTTTAGGATGTTACAAATCTTCCCTAGTTATAAAGATTCCGTACTCGAAATTCATACTTCCTCAAATAAATGAGCAACTTCTCTTATTGACAACTTTTATATAATGCGACGACATGTTAGTTGATTCATCTACAAATTGTTCGCAATCACGACCCAAAATATCACAGAATCTATAAACTTCTTCTAGTAGTTGCATTCTGCAATCTACTTCTTCATTTTATTCTATAATCTTTTGATTCATCAAAAGTGATGAAGTGATCCTTAACAATTTTCTTTTATCATCAACTACTAATAGACATAAATATCAAACTATATAACCAACATCTTACACCTAAAACCTTAGGAACCGTTTACAAAACACTTGCATAGGAAACGCTTATCAAGTCACTTGCATTTCTGGATGAACGGAAAGAACCATGAAACCATTTACCCTTGTGGCTACTCATAGATCCATTTCCTTCTCATTGGGTAAACTGCCACTTAATTGCCTATTCAAAAACCAAGATATCACACTAATTTATTTATCTCTGTGTTGTGTCTTCCTCAATTTGGAGTACTTGAAGCTGCAGCCATTGTAGGATTTTGTTTTAAGTTGTCAACAAATTTACACATAAATGTCACCAACAAGGTTCTTGAAACTTATAATTTGACATCACTTGACCTTAGGCAATTGCTTCTGTTATGGATTATTGTAGTTACCTTTAACTTGAATAAATTATAGTTGCTTATATTTTGCTTTTGTACAGAATTGGATTGTTCTTAGTTGCATGTTTATTCATTCAATAGTACAAAGAGAAGCTTGTGGTGTTATTTTGTTCAAACATAAATTTTAGATTCTGTAACGTCCCAAAAACATAGTCATGCAATACCATAAAGTAAACATTCGAATTACATAATGATCTTGTCTTTACATCATCCAAAAATCATACTAAACAAAATTGACAGCGGAAGTCTCTAAATTCCACAACCGAGAGCTATTCTATAGTCATCATAGCCAAAACTTGAAGTTACTCTAAGCTTCAAGTCCTTCTTATCGCCTCCTAGTTCTTACTTGAAGAACTCTTAACATGCTTACCTGAAAATGGTTTAGTTTTGAAAGCGAGGGTTAGACCAAAAGGTCTAGTGAATTCCCTCCGAAAAACATGTATACAGTATAAAATCGTTTATGAAAATATCATCGTAAACCTTAACATGACATCAGGCATGGTACTACACTGTATATAGGATCACATAAACATTCCGCGATCGGGGCCCAATGGGTTACCCTCTCGCCCTCAACCGGAGCCTACGCAAACCCCCCTTCCCGGAGCTTACGCAGACCCCCTTTCTACTCGAAATAGGAGGAAACGAATTCCAACCTACCAGTCTGTCATACATATCCAAGGGATCATCGGATCCCGAGGATCTATCTCTGATCCCACAGTGTAGACCGACTCCACATAGCACATTATTCATTTCATAAAACATGCAACCTTAAATCCTTTAAATCATCAATAGTAAGCTTTCTTAAGTAAAACATGTAGTTCATGGAAAAACATGCGTGACGGTTACAAACAGTTCATGCTCGTACATAAAATCATAATCAGTTAAAACATTTAACACTGTACGTCGTAAAAAGGTTTAGGGAACTCACCTGAAAGCAAATTCTTCCCTTAACTTGAAATCTTGCACCGACCGTTCACCTAATAATTAATTTATAAATTTATTATGTTTAACTCAATATCTGATTCTACGTTCTCCTCTTAACCATATCTTAAATAAGTAATCAAGATTATCCTCTTCACAATGGGTCTTAATCTTTTAACCCAAAACAAACCTAAGCCCAAGACAGCCACACGACCCAACTATCAGATCGGCCCACCCTGGAACAACCGAGGTTTGCGCCACCCAGAGATTTGCGCCAGTGCCTATGGCGCAAACTGGACTTTTGCGCCGACCTGGTTTCTTTCTCACTGTTCATACGCAGGTCTTAGAACAGGGCAAAATACTCTGGTTCAGTTGGTTCAAATGCTACTAACTCTTCATCAAACATTTACCCATAACAACTAACATAAAACTTAACTTAAATTCCATTTATCCCTTAACAAAACCCAACCCTTAAACTTGATTTAATTTCATTTGCTTAGCAACCGATTAATGGATTTAAAGTCCAACAGAGTGCTCCTAACATAGAATCAATTGGAAAAGAAGAACACTCCAGAATCTGATTCATAAAATTCAACATTATGCAAGAGTTTCATCATAAAACAAAAGAATCAAATTGATTTTCCCTCTAATCCTTTACTCATCGATCCAGCCCCTAAAACCCCAAATTCTCAGACCACAAGGAATGAACGATTGCATTACTGAATAGAAGAGATTCGATGGTTACCTTAATATTGCTCTCCTTGAATCCGTATTCCTCAACTTGCCTCCTTCTCTCTTTCTCTTCTTTCGCCGCCGAACCACAGGGACCAAAATACTGATTTTGCCTCACAAAAGAATGGAGGCTGCCCTAGGGATTTGTGCCCTTTTATACCCCCTTAAATTGCAATTAGGTCCTTACTAAAACTTTCCTTCTTCACACTTTTGCCACAAGACTCTCATATTTAAAAGAGAAACCGGGATGTTACAACACTTCCCCCTTAAAAGAATTCCGTCCCCGGAATTCCTTATTGGAGAAGGTGTGGGTACCTAGCTTTCATCTCCGACTCCAACTCCCAGGTCGCCTCTGGGCCCTTGTGGTGTCGCCATTGTACTTTAACCAGCTTAGTCTCCTTGTTCCGTGACTTCCTCACCTTAACATCCGTGATTGCTTCGGGTTCCTCTACAAAATTCAACTTCTTGTCTACTTTTATGTCATTTAACGGCACAGCTTTAGTCACGTCGGCTAGACATTTCCTTAGATTAGACACGTGAAACGCATTATGAATACTGCTCAATTCTTCCGGTAGGTCCAGCCTATATGCCACCTCTCCAATTCGTTCGGTAATCTCAAACGGTCCAATGTAACGTGGGCTTAGCTTCCCCCGTTTCCCGAACCGTACGACTCCTTTCCACGGGGATACCTTTAACAAAACAAAATCTCCGACTTGAAACTCTATATCCTTTCGTCTTTTATCCACATAACTCTTCTGACGGTCGCGAGCGACCTTCAATCTCTCTCGCACTTGGACAATCTTGTCCGAAGTCAGCTGTACAATTTCTGGTCCGACCAACTGCCTCTCTCCTACTTCGTTCCAACACAAAGGTGTCCGGCATTTTCTACCATAGAGTGCTTCAAACGGTGTGGCCTTGATGCTCGAGTGATAGCTATTATTATAAGCAAACTCTATCAACGGTAGATGCCTTTCCCATGAACCTTGGAAATCTAAAGCACAAGCTCTTAACATGTCTTCCAACGTTTGGATCGTCCTCTCACTCTGACCCTAACCCTTTGGAGTCTTAGGCAAGTGGGTTACGAAGTCCATCGTAATTTGATCCCACTTCCACATAGGTATCTCTAAAGACTGAAGCCTCCCGTACGGTCGTTGGTGCTCAATTTTAACACGCGAACACATAATACAGGTCTCCACAAAATGATCTACGTCCTTTTTCATTCCAGGCCACCAATAGTCTCGACGTAGATCTCCATACATTTTGTTAGTTCCGGGGTGAATCGTGTACTTGGACTTGTGAGCTTCTTCAAGTATTAGCTTTCGGAGCTCTCCGAGTTTTGGAACCCAGATTCTCCCACTAAGACACTTCACCCCTCGACTATCTTCCTCAAATGAGGACACTTGTCCTACCATTCTTTCCTTCTTGAGATTATCGACTTCGAGCGCTTCAACTTGACATTTCTTTATTTCTGCTAACAAATTGAATGTCACTTCAGCCCTCATGGCCACAATACTGGGGGTTCCACTTCGTTCCTTACGGCTCAAAGCGTCCGCCACTACGTTTGCCTTACCCGGGTGATATTCAATCTTACAGTCATAGTCAGTCAACAATTCAATCCATCTCCTTTGGCGCATATTCAGTTCTTTTTGGTCAAAGAGATGACATAAACTCTTGTGGTCCGTAAAGATCTGACACTTTGTCCCATACAGGTAATGCCGCCAAATCTTCAAAGCAAAAATCACTGCCGCCAATTCTAAATCATGCGTGGGATATCGAGCCTCATGATTCTTTAACTGCCGAGAGGCATACGCGATCACCTTACCTCGTTGCATAAGTACGCAACCCAAACCGAGCTTCGATGCATCACTGAACACCACGAAATCATCTGAACTGTCCGATAGTGACAACACCGGAGCGCTGCTCAACATATCCTTCAATTTCTGAAATGCTTCTTGTTTCTCTAACCATACGAACTTGACATTCTTCTTTGTTAAAGAGGTCAGTGGCGTGGCAATACGCGAAAGTCTTGGATGAACTTCCGGTAGTACCCCGCCAGTCCGAGGAAACTTCGAACTTCTGACGGATTCCTAGGTTGCTCCCAGTCTCGGATGGCTTCAATTTTAGCCGGATCAACCATGATCCCCTTCTCAGACACCACGTGCCCTAGGAAATGCACTTCCTTCAACCAAAACTCACACTTGGAAAACTTCGCATACAACTTCTCTTTTTTCTTATTTAACATAATACTCAACCCTTTGTCTCTGTGTTTTCACATCGAGAATTATTTGCAAATGAAGACATGTCAGATAGGCTTATTATCCCCGAAACAAACCCTGCTACATCTCTCTAGGAATGTTAGTTTAACAAGAAGATGCAAGAAAATCACTTCGAGTTGCTAATTAATCGACATAGATAGCTTAAAACCAATAGTTCATTATCTAATGGATCTTATCCTATAAAATTTGCAACATTGTACTTCATAACAAAAGTTTGAATATCTGTTAAATATCTCAGATGGCATTCAATAAACACAATTAAAGGAACTTGTGGCCCATATTACTAATACCATAAATTTATCTTTAAGAATGATAACGAGTACGTATACAACTTTCAATTTCAAAAATTTCCGGCAGCTCCATAATCTTATTCTACCTATTGTATTTCCCAATTACCTCTTATATTGCTAATCTTATTTCCTGCTTTGCACACATCTTTGTTTCGTGTACAAATTGGGGTCTTCACGGAAACAGTCTCTCGATCCTATGGTTTGAGGTAAGCTCTGCATACATCCTACCCCTCTTGGACCCTACTTTTCAATGAGAACAACCATATATCCGCTTAAATCCTAAATACAACCCAAGTAAAATAAGAAAAAGAAAGAATAAACAATAAAATATACCCAGCTACCAAAGTTTAAAGCATATCTAAGACACATCATCCTCCAAATCGAACTATACTTCAAATAACACGCACATCAATACTCCAAATTAAATTAATCTTAAGCGTTATCAGCAACATTATAATAATAATCAACCCTTATTACTTTACTAAGCATATCAAAGTTGAAGTGATTCTCCACAATCTTTTTCCTTCTAAAATAAAAACCAATAATAACATCCTAATACTCGTCAACAACCCTCCACAAACTAAACTAAACTAAACATCAAAATTCGCCGCATTTGGTCATGATTACTAACTACGATCAAACATAACATAAACTAAAACGAACAAATTCAAAGAAACGTAAAGAAGAAGATTACCGATCGAAGAGCGAAGCGTGAAATGCGCGAAATTATGCGAAGAGAGACTGTGAGTCTCTTTCAGTATTTGAGTGCTCAAAATTAGGAAAAGGAAAAGCGTGAAAACGAGCAGCGGAAAAAGTGGTAAAAAAGGGGGAATGGGAGAAAGGAAACACAAAGAAGTCTAATAAATAGTGCGAATAGAGACTGTGAGTCGTCTTCGTCTCGATTAGGATTTAGGATTTTAGGTTTAGCCGTTTAGGATTTAGGAAATTGGGATTTTAGGAATTACTATTTATATTTTTCAACCCTATCTACATAATTCATAAGGCCCTGCGTACCGCTCTCGGGTACTAGGGCGGGCTTGACATCGGGTTGGGGCGGGTAGCGGTACGAGGGGCGCGGGTAGCGATCGGGTTCGGTGGTGCGGGTACTCCAGGGTTCACGAACCCGGCGTTACCCGAACATATCTCTCTCTCTCTATCCACATATATACACAGGGTTGGGTTCAGCGGGTAGGAGTGGGTTCGGTGGGTAGGCGGTACTCCACTTTAGGGTAAGGAGGGTAGGAAAGAGAAAAGCTGATGTGGCATTCGGGTTCAGTGGGTTCGTGGGTAGGCGGTACTCATGGCCTAATGAGTTTGGGTTTGCTTATTTAAACAGCTTTATTAACTTATTTCGGTATGGTATTGATAATAAGCAGTTTTTAGTATTTGAATGGTTAAAAAACAAAACTGCTTATAGCGGTTTGGCACCGGTGATAAATCATTTCATTCTAACTTACTGACTTAGGGGTGTTTGGGATTGCTTATTTAAAACAATTTATGCTTATTTTTAAAAGTGTTTATCAACTTATGTCGTGATAAAAAGGAGTTGGAGGTAAAAATGTAATTTGGACAAATAAGTTATAAGCAGTTTCAAATAAGTTATAATGGATTAACTTATCAAAAACAACTTATTTGTGGTGTAGAAAAGTCATAAGCACTTTTCTTTTTTTCCATCCAAACACTAAAAATAGCTTATTTGCGGTGAGGAAAAGCAATAAGCAAATAAGTCAAAAAAATAAGCAATCCCAAACACCCCTATATTTGAAACAAGTTATCAACTTTTTGGTTATTTTACATGTATAAGCAATCCCAAACACTCTCTAAATAACAACTTATTAGCTTATTACGTTTTGGTACCACCATAAGCTGATTCAAACACTTTTTATAAAACTTTGGTGTAATACCACATAGATCAATAAGCACTTTTGTATAAAAGCATAAGCTGTTTTAAATAAGCAATCCCAAACACCCCTTTACTCAACCTCATTTTTATTTTACTAATATGCCCATACTATTCAATTGCCTACCTCGTATTTGTTTTTATATTTTCAGATATTTTTGCTTTCAATTTTTGGTCTAGGAAATTAAAGGTAGGTGTCAAAGAGACAGGTCGAAAATTAAGATATGTATATTGTTAGTTTTTATGTATTGTGTACTAAATATTGATGTAAATGTAAATAATAATAAAAAAAACTAGTTGTGTGAAAGATATGTTTTTTTAATATATTTTAATCATATTTGTCATTTTCGATTTCTGGTGTACAAATTTCGCTTGACTTGTTCCAATCCAATCCTTTTTGCGTCTAAGGGTGAATAAATTGACATTGTTTTACTTGTATAACATCCTAATTATTTATAACAAGTACTTTTGCAGAAAGAGTACGATGCCACTCTCTGTAGGCCCTCGTTGTAGGATCCCATATGACAGGTAATCATGTGCCATGGGCATGTGATGTAAGGTCCCACATTGGTTGGGGAGGGGAACTAAGTTGCTTTATAAACCGGATACCTCTTCCACTAGATGTGTTTTAAAACCATGAATTCAGACGTAGACAAAACAAACAATATATGATACGATTGACCTAGGATGTTACACGTTAGTGATGCATAGAGTCGAACCTAAACTTCTCACTCGTTTTACAAAAATGTTCACATTGCTACTTACTATGTTAAAGCCACAAAAACTAGGTACTTATGGTCGGGGTAGTAAAACTAGACATCTAGCAAAAGCAAGAGTTGCTATTTGGAGATAATAGTCGCCAAAGAATTTGATTGTGTTAAGAATTTAATAGGGACTAAAACTGCTACCTATGAAATTCAAAAGAACTTACATCACCAATATTAAATCGATCAACAACGGTGGTGGTAGCCTATTACTAATGATATTAGCATTTGTGGTGTATTTTCACGACTAATATTTATGGATAAATCATCAACGTTCTTTACAATAAAAGAATATCAAGGTCTAATTGTAATAACCAAGGTTCAAATAGAAAAGAATAAGTCTTTGTGAGAATTTTAGTAAATTGTAAGTTCATGGGCTGAATTGTAATATGTTAAGAAGGTATAAAAATCTCATTATTTGGGCACAAAACCCTAGAAGACATTTATCACTGTTGTTGGCGGCTAGGGTGAGGGCAGAGAAAGAGAGAAATTGGTTCTATTGCAATTGGAGAAGAGGAAGCATTATTACTATACCAAATTGAGAGGAAAGAGATTTGAGGCCTAGTTCTACATTGGTGCTAGTATTTCATCTAATCTTCACTATTAAAGTAAGTCTGATTGTTTTGTTTGAGAGTTTTATTTAAGAGTTAAAAGGGAGTTTAAGAAGGGTTTAGAAAATCGTAATTTGAATTAAGTGACCAAGAATTTATAGGGGGAGATCTATGCAAGTTGATATTGTTGTTTTTAGCAGCGAACCGTTGTGATTAAGAGTTAATAGCAATCTTCGTTTCCATTTTAGACACATACCTCGTCTTCTGTTCCGGTGTGGCACTTCCGGAATGGGTTGAATCCGGAACCCATATAGATCCGGAATTTATGTCCGAACCGAATGGATCCGGAATCCCTTTAAATAACTATTTTCTCTTATACCTTTAAATAACTAAAAATAATCTTGAATCCTAACATTTATGTTTACCTAATTAGTGTAACAACTCAGTCTAAAATAGAACATGCATAAAATTAAATCATAAGCATTACAATACTGGGTCCCAAAATTTCTTTACATAGTCTCAAAACTTAGGTTGGCGGAAGCAACCTATACACAACTGAGAATAACTAACTACTAAAAGTACGAGTGGCACTGTTTCTATCTGCATTTATTCTCTAGTCCTGCCCTGCTCACTTTCCAGAGCCTCCTACTACCTGCTTACCTGAAAATGTTTAGTTTGGAAAATGCGAGGGTTAGACCATGAGGTCTAGTGAGCTCCCTTCTGATAGTTCTCAAATCATTTAAAAACAGTTTATAACTTTCAAGTATCTCTACATAAAACTTTCACGGATAAATCCGCTCTCGTAAATGGCACCCTGAAGTCACTCAAGAGTGACAACGAATCAGTCTCACGCTGCCTTACTGTGTACTCCCTCCCATGGCATAAACGGAACCTCCCCCCGGCATGAGCACTGGCGGGCCTACCCCCCGACTTAGCCAATTTAAGTCTATCACAATGTATGCATACATCACATAAACTTTCAAACAAGTAAAAATCATGCAAATAACATGGCATTTGTACTTCTGTACTTACTTCTGAAAACATGTTCAAAAACAAGTATTTTAGTTAGAAAAACTCACCTGACTTTGCTTCAAGACTTCTTACTTAAGCTTCCGATCTCTAGGTGGAACACCTATAATTATTTAGGAACGTAGGTCATAAGTCTTTCAATTTATTACTCGAGCTTGGTTCCGAACATAACTCAAAATTATCTAAGTTAAACAAGTTACACTTCTAGTCCAATAATTTGATTTAATTTTATGCATGTTCTATTTTAGACTGAGTTGTTACACTAATTAGGTAAACATAAATGGATTGGAACAAGTCAAGCGAAATTTGTACACCAGAAATCGAAAATGACAAATATGATTAAAATATATTAAAAAAACATATCTTTCACACAACTAGTTTTTTTATTATTATTTACATTTACATCAATATTTAGTACAAAATACATAAAAACTAACAATATACATATCTTAATTTTCGACCTGTCTCTTTGACACCTACCTTTAATTTCCTAGACCAAAAATTGAAAGCAAAAATATTTGAAAATATAAAAACAAATACGAGGTAGGCAATTGAATAGTATGGGTATATTAGTAAAATAAAAATGAAGTTGAGTAAAGGGGTGTTTGGGATTGCTTATTTAAAACAGCTTATGCTTTTATACAAAAGTGCTTATTGATCTATGTGGTATTACACCAAAGTTTTATAAAAAGTGTTTGAATCAGCTTATGGTGGTACCAAAACGTAATAAGCTAATAAGTTGTTATTTAGAGAGTGTTTGGGATTGCTTATACATGTAAAATAACCAAAAAGTTGATAACTTGTTTCAAATATAGGGGTGTTTGGGATTGCTTATTTTTTTGACTTATTTGCTTATTGCTTTTCCTCACCGCAAATAAGCTATTTTTAGTGTTTGGATGGAAAAAAAGAAAAGTGCTTATGACTTTTCTACACCACAAATAAGTTGTTTTTGATAAGTTAATCCATTATAACTTATTTGAAACTGCTTATAACTTATTTGTCCAAATTACATTTTTACCTCCAACTCCTTTTTATCACGACATAAGTTGATAAACACTTTTAAAAATAAGCATAAATTGTTTTAAATAAGCAATCCCAAACACCCCTAAGTCAGTAAGTTAGAATGAAATGATTTATCACCGGTGCCAAACCGCTATAAGCAGTTTTGTTTTTTAACCATTCAAATACTAAAAACTGCTTATTATCAATACCATACCGAAATAAGTTAATAAAGCTGTTTAAATAAGCAAACCCAAACTCATTAGGCCATGAGTACCGCCTACCCACGAACCCACTGAACCCGAATGCCACATCAGCTTTTCTCTTTCCTACCCTCCTTACCCTAAAGTGGAGTACCGCCTACCCACCGAACCCACTCCTACCCGCTGAACCCAACCCTGTGTATATATGTGGATAGAGAGAGAGAGAGATATGTTCGGGTAACGCCGGGTTCGTGAACCCTGGAGTACCCGCACCACCGAACCCGATCGCTACCCGCGCCCCTCGTACCGCTACCCGCCCCAACCCGATGTCAAGCCCGCCCTAGTACCCGAGAGCGGTACGCAGGGCCTTATGAATTATGTAGATAGGGTTGAAAAATATAAATAGTAATTCCTAAAATCCCAATTTCCTAAACGGCTAAACCTAAAATCCTAATCGAGACGAAGACGACTCACAGTCTCTATTCGCACTATTTATTAGACTTCTTTGTGTTTCCTTTCTCCCATTCCCCCTTTTTTACCACTTTTTCCGCTGCTCGTTTTCACGCTTTTCCTTTTCCTAATTTTGAGCACTCAAATACTGAAAGAGACTCACAGTCTCTCTTCGCATAATTTCGC
This sequence comes from Saussurea involucrata, assembly GCA_033807775.1. Classification (NCBI taxonomy): domain Eukaryota; kingdom Viridiplantae; phylum Streptophyta; class Magnoliopsida; order Asterales; family Asteraceae; genus Saussurea; species Saussurea involucrata. Next base: position 183,017,267 of record CM066322.1, read on the forward strand.
GCATTTCACGCTAAGCTCTTCGATCGGTAATCTTCTTCTTTACGTTTCTTTGAATTTGTTCGTTTTAGTTTATGTTATGTTTGATCGTAGTTAGTAATCATGACCAAATGCGGCGAATTTTGATGTTTAGTTTAGTTTGTGGAGGGTTGTTGACGAGTATTAGGATGTTATTATTGGTTTTTATTTTAGAAGGAAAAAGATTGTGGAGAATCACTTCAACTTTGATATGCTTAGTAAAGTAATAAGGGTTGATTATTATTATAATGTTGCTGATAACGCTTAAGATTAATTTAATTTGGAGTATTGATGTGCGTGTTATTTGAAGTATAGTTCGATTTGGAGGATGATGTGTCTTAGATATGCTTTAAACTTTGGTAGCTGGGTATATTTTATTGTTTATTCTTTCTTTTTCTTATTTTACTTGGGTTGTATTTAGGATTTAAGCGGATATATGGCTGTTCTCAATGAAAAGTAGGGTCCGAGAGGGGTAGGATGTATGCAGAGCTTACCTCAAACCATAGGATCGAGAGACTGTTTCCGTGAAGACCCCAACTTGTACACGAAACAAAGATGTGTGCAAAGCAGGAAATAAGATTAGCAATATAAGAGGTAATTGGGAAATACAATAGGTAGAATAAGATTCTGGAGCTGCCGGAAATTTTTGAAATTGAAAGTTGTATACGTATTCGTTATCATTCTTAAAGATAAATTTATGGTATTAGTAATATGGGCCACAAGTTCCTTTAATTGTGTTTATTGAATGCCATCTGAGATATTTAACAGATATTCAAACTTTTGTTATGAAGTACAATGTTGCAAATTTTATAGGATAAGATCCATTAGATAATGAACTATTGGTTTTAAGCTATCTATGTCGATTAATTAGCAACTCGAAGTGATTTTCTTGCATCTTCTTGTTAAACTAACATTCCTAGAGAGATGTAGCAGGGTTTGTTTGGGGGATAATAAGCCTATCTGACATGTCTTCATTTGCAAATAATTCTCGATGTGAAAACACAGAGACAAAGGGTTGAGTATTATGTTAAATAAGAAAACAACACACGTATACTCTTTTAATGGCATATTTTCTCTATTTTAAATACTCTGTAGGATACCCAATAAACTACATGCTCTTTTAATGGTTTCAGTACCTGCTCTTTCTAGTTTTCATTATAAACTTTATACAAGTGACATGTATTTGTGGAATGGAAATAGTACTTTGTTGTTTCGTTAAGTTTCTTTAAATCAAGAACTTAGAAGTTCATCTTAATTATGTTTATACTTTATATAGCTAATAATCTTTAGTAATTTTCCTAATTCACTCTACCATTCTCCATTTGCTGAAATAATAGAGCATTTTGGGTGTCTGCATACAGTCAGGCATAAATGATCAAACAAGTTTAGTACTTTCTCATTGTCCCCTCTTTTCCCATCCTAGATAAGCTGGCCTTCAGATCTTTCTTGTCACTGATTGGTGTTAAGTCTATCCCAGCTCTTAATATATACATGGCTAGTGAAACTCTTATGGGCCCATGCAATGGCACTGTCAGCACACATCCTGATCCTCAGAGGACTTATCAAGTTGTTGTTGCTGCGACGCGGACTATGGGTATTGGTAAGAATGGGAAATTGCCGTGGAGGTTGCCTTCTGACCTCAAATTTTTCAAGGATGTCACCATGACTACATCAGATCCAGCAAAGAAGAATGCTGTCATAATGGGAAGGAAAACATGGGAAAGCATACCTCAACAGCATCGGCCCCTAGCTGGTCGACTCAGTGTTGTTTTAACTCGTTCAGGGAGTTTTGACATTGCAACTGCAGAGAATGTTTTAATGTGTGGGAGTTTGATCTCTGCTTTGGAGTTATTAGCATCATCTCCTTATTGTTTATCTATCGAAAGAGTGTTTGTTATAGGTGGTGGCCAGGTCCTAAGGTCTGTACACACGATGCTCTCTCTCTCTCTCTATATATATATATATATAGGGTCAGGTTCCGGGGAAAACCTAAAAAACGGAAAACTGAGGAACACCCTGGTAGCCCTACATCTGGATAGTATGCACTTGTGCATACATGTAATTTGTAACATGTGCATATGCACAAGTGCATAATGCACACGTGCATAAAAACAAAAAAAAACTTAATTTACTTGTATGCACAAGTGCATACCGCCCAGATGAAAGGCTACCGGGGTGTTCCTCAGTTTTCCAAAAAACGGAAAACCAAGAAACACTCTGGTAGCCCTACATATGGATGGTATGCACAAGGGCATACATGTAATTTGTTAAATGCACACGTGCATACATGTAATTTGTAAAATGCACACGTGCATAAACACCAAAAAACAACTTAATTTACCGTTCAGATGAAAGGCTACCAGGGTGTTCCTCAGTTTTCCATTTTTCTGAGGTTTTCCCCTGAACCTCTCTCTCTCTCTCTCTCTCTCTATATATATATATATATATATATATATATATATATATATGGTCAGGTTCAGGGGAAAACCTCAAAAAAACGGAAAACTAAGGAACACCTTGGTAGCCCTCCATCCGGACGGTATGCACTTGTGCATACAGATAATTTGTAACATGCACACGTGCATATATGCACAAATGCATGATGCACTTGTGCATAAAAACAACTTAACTTACTTGTATGCACAAGTGCATACCGTGTAGATGAAGGGCTATTAGGGTGTTCTTCAGTTTTTCATTTTTTTGAGGTTTTCCCCCGAACCTCCCTTTCCCTCTCTCTCTCTCTCTCTATATATATATATATATATATATATATATATATTCTGAGGTTTCTAGGTAGGTACTGTGTCTTTGCATGACTGCTAGCTTTATTGCAGGGAGTCCCTCAATGCTCCTGGATGTGATGCTATCCATATTACTGAAATTGAAACAGAAGTTGATTGTGACACTTTCATCCCTGCTATTGATGCTTCAGAATTCCAACCATGGTACTCGTCATTCCCCCTAATTGAGAATGGTCTTCGTCATTGTTTCACTACGTATGTTCGTGTGAGGAATTCTGAAGTTGAAGCCCCAATCAAGATTAATGGCTTGCTGTCTGATAGTAGCTCAGACTCGGTGAAATTTGATGCAAGGATGTTCTCTTTCTTGCCCAAAATGATATTTGAGAAGCATCAGGAGTACCTTTACTTGAGAATGGTTGAAGATATCATTTCTAATGGTGCTTTAAAAGATGACCGCACAGGGACTGGTACTTTGTCAAATTTTGGTTGCCAGGTATTTTTCAAGCTCATCTTCTGCAAACGGTTCTACCAACTTATACTTGTGACAGGATGATTCAAGTTATTATTCTCGTTTTCTTTATTGCCCAACAGATGAGGTTCAATCTACGAAAATCTTTTCCACTGCTTACAACCAAGGCATGTCTATTTCTCTAAATCATTTCCCACTTATTGTTAACTCAAAAAATTGAGATGGCAGGCTCGTCTTGGGGATATTTTTATCTTTATTCTTATATCCATCATTTGTATCTACAGAAAGTGTTTTGGCGTGGAGTTGTGGAAGAACTTTTGTGGTTCATCAGTGGGTCAACAAATGCGAAGGTTATCTTCTTTTTCCGCTCAATATGGTTAGACCTATTTCACCTGTCACTCTGTCAGTTAGAAGGTAAACTCTCCCATAGCCACATAAATAGTGAAGGAGTCTTTTTTTTTCAAGCTGAAAAGAAACATCTGAACTGATCTTTCTTTACGTTATCCGTGTACCTTTTGCATTATTTTGTTAATGGCATAGGGCTGTTTGTTTACCTCTTAATAGTTCCATTAAGAGGCAACCTCTGAATCGCTAAGAGGTGAATCTTGTTTGGCAAAAAAAGTCTGCCTCTTAATGGTTATAAAACCCTTTGAATGATTTTGTATCTTGGGCCTCCCTTAACCATTCAGCGCCCTAATTTCATTATGGACAATTACCAAACAACCATATTTCATTTTGCACTATACCATTCAGCAACTGCCAAACAGCTCCATTGTCTAAAACGCATGCATCTGTGTCTGAATAGCAGTTTAGATCTTTTTGTTTATCTCATATGTGCATTGTCAAGGTCCGATATCCGAGATATCGGCAATATTAACAGCATAGCATAAGAGTAGTTTTTTTGTAGGCATCTTGTTATCTTCAGGAAACAGTTCTTTTGTCTATGCACATTTGCAGTTTATGCCTGAATAAAAATCGAACTATCTTCATCAGGTCTTACAAGAAAAGGGCATTCATATTTGGGATGGTAATGCATCCAGAGACTACCTCGACAGGCATGTCCAAACCTTTTTACCTCTGTAGTTGCCATGAGATGTTTCACTTTTTATCTAAATTTATTTAAACTTATTCATAATTCAGCATTGGCTTGGCGGACAGAGAAGAAGGTGACCTGGGTCCAGTATATGGGTTTCAGTGGAGACACTTTGGTGCAAGGTTGGCAATATGTTCTATATTACACATGTTCATGCTTCAAACATCAACTGAACATGTACTCCCTCTGTCCCAAAATAAATTTCCCCAATGAAAAAGGCACACAGTTTTATAAATGTGTACTTATTACACTTTTTAATTAACTAAATGACATCTTTACCCTTGATAATAGAGGGAGTAATGAATATCTCCATCTTATAATTAAGGGTAGAATTAGAAAGTAGACACTTAGGCTTTTAAAAAAAAAACTCTTATCAGCCTCTTATGTCTGATTCATAAAGACGTAGGGTCGTTCAGACTGTTTTGTTTTTTTTCCAAATTCTCAGAGCCACTTATGTCTTATCGTCCTCTTATCTGATAAGAGGTAAACCAACCCCTTATTTGCCTCTTTTTGTTCTCAATGGATTAACCTTGATAGATCCTTTCTGTCAATCGAACCACTTGGATTATAATAAAACTCAATTTACTATAATTAGATGACTTTCTAATTTAAGTTTATGTAATTTAAATCATTATTTATCTCTCAATCAATTAACCTTGTTCATTTAAATGAATGCGAACTTTATAATTTAGATGTAAATTTTGTAATGATAATGAATAAAATATGTGAAATTGTATAAATTTATATATAAATTCAACTTATATAATATTCTAATGGGTAAAATAGACAATTTAAACAAATTAACTATCAGTTTTCAAAATCAAACATTCTTATTGATTCAGACTTCAGCGCCACTCTTATCAATCAGAAGGAAATAAGACTTCAGACTTTAGCACCTCTTAAAAAACAAACGCCATCTTACTTTTGAAAGTGGAATTTTACTTGGGGACAAACTAAAATGGAAACGTGAACATATATTTTGGGACAGAGGGAATATAATTTTGAATAAACAACTTAATAGATACTTAAAAAGCATTCTTTACAGGTACACTAACATGCACGCTGACTACACTGACCAAGGATTTGATCAGTTGCTAGATGTTATTAACAAGGTAAAAAATAATCCAGATGACCGCCGTATAATTCTTTCAGCATGGAACCCTTCGGATCTCAAGCAGATGGCACTTCCACCTTGTCACATGTTTGCACAGGTTTGCATAGTAAATAATCAAATATTTTTTTTGATGTTTCTTCGTCTCTTATTGATCCCTAAGTAACAAATTGGTGTTCTTATCTGCAGTTTTATGTGAATAAAGGAGAATTATCTTGTCAAATGTATCAGCGGTCTGCAGATATGGGTCTAGGTGTCCCGTTTAACATAGCATCATATGCCTTGTTGACATGCATCATCGCGCATGTTTGTGGTATGCATATTTTCAAATTCATTACTAGTTTAGGGGCTGTTCATTTACAGCTTAATGAGCTTAATGGTCTAGACGGCTTATTCGCTCAGCCATGCATGAATGTTTCTTTACGGCTTAATCGTTAAGCCATTAAGCTAAAATGGCTATATGGAATAAGCCAGGACCCCTCACTTGTCCCCATTAAGTCAGCATAAACAAATTAGAACCAGAAATGCCAGAAATAATCCAACCCTCTCTTTTTCCGTCCCTTAAACTGATTGGTTTTCCGTCCCTCAAACAAACAGATTTATCGAGACAGACAACTTATCTCATATAGAGCTTAATGTAAAATAAAGTAAACATCCCCTTACTGTTCTTGATAAGTAATTATTGATTAGTGACTAATTTTAGAATATATACAGAATTAATTCTGATAAATTGTTGAATGCCATCTGATTCCTATGAAATTGAGTAGGCATCTTCTGGTTGAACAATTTATGTTTGTTTATTAGAATTAATATGCTTGTTTATGAATTCTTTCTTATTTATGTTTATGAGCAGATCTTGTTCCTGGTGATTTTGTTCATGTTCTTGGTGATGCTCATGTCTATAGCACTCATGTCAGACCTCTGCAGGACCAGCTTCAGAAACTGCCCAAACCTTTTCCTGTAAGCATATAATGTGTAACATTATTAAGCTGTCCTATTTATTGTCTTTAGGTTGATTAGGGCTATGTTTAGAAAACTAGCTGATAAAGGTATCTGTTAGCTGGTGGTAGCTGTTGGCCAATAAGCAAGTTGTTGATGAACTAATCACGATTGGTAAAAAACGTAGCTTAAAAGCTAGATTATGACGTAGAATGACCTATTAGGACATGTTAAAAAATTAATTGGAAAATATAAGGGGCATAATTGGAAAAAATCCCCTTGGGATAACGTTAAGGCGGCAAATTTGTATGTCAAATGTATAATTATATAACATATGTTTTCTATTTATTATCCAATGAGATAACGATATTAAAAAACGTATATTCTTATTAGAAGAAGAAAAATTATATATATTAGTATTATATAAAAAGTTTGTGATCAAATATTCAAGATAGAACTTTGAAGGGTTTGCAACTTTGTTTCAACTTTGAGTACGTGACATGTGAATCCATGAAACTGTGAGTTATGTGATTAGTTAATCCATACTTTTTTCATCTTTTTTATATAATTGCAGATTTTGAAGATCAATTCCGAGAAGAAGGATATTGATGCTTTTGTGGCTGATGATTTTGAACTCATAGGCTATGATCCTCACCAGAAGATAGAAATGAAAATGGCTGTATAGAGCTACCTTCTACTTTCTGATTTTGGTAAGGCCAAATATGAACTGTAGTTCCCTCTTTGCTTCAATAAGCTAGCTTATAAGTTGGTTTATGGTTAACCAAATGGGACTTTTTCAATAAGTGTAAAAAATAAGTTAGCTTATGGTGGTCAAACTGATATCTCTATATGTGAGAGGGTCAACACTTTAGATACGGCGAAAAAAATCATGTTTTTGTGCATTGTTTGTATACAATGCTATCAGTGTAAATGATATTAAACAAGGCGAATGAAATTGGGTTAGTGGAAATCACATGATTGAAAGATACTCATTTCCAACTATGGATGTGGGGAATCAATTCTATTGACTTTCTGGTTTAAAACTTGACGTCTAGTGCTAAAGTCGTTAGTTGGCCAACCGTCAACATGTTGCTTTTTATGTGTAAAAAGCATCTTCTTTTTCTCTTCTTTTTTATACAAAGACATGGTTTTAGGATATGGTTATGGGTCGGTAGAAAATACCCTTTGATTCTACGTGTTTGTTAGTGGTTAGGTCTACTCTTTGAGGTATCAAGTCCGTGTACATTTCACCGCCAGAGCCTACTTTCTAGGGGCCGTTTACTAAACGTTTATCAGGTAAGCGCTTACCGATATCATTTACCTTAATGACGAGTATGGCAAGGATCAAGAAGCTTACCTGGTAAGAGACAATGCAAGGACCGAGAGTCTAACCTGGTAAATGTGGGAAATGACTCTTGCCCGGTAAGCGCTTACTGGGTTTAAGATGCTTACTAACAATCCATTTTTATGGCCAATGATGTTACACATAAGGTAAATGAGGGTGAATCTCTTGCTGTAAGCGCTTACCCGGTAAGAATTTGGTAAACGGCCCCTTACTCCATGTACATGAGTTGGTAGAAAATACCCTTCGAAATAGTCGCTCTATTCTTTGAGGTAGATGTCAGGTCTGTGTACATTTCACCTAGACCCCGCTTTCAAGTGAGATTTATTGGGTCAGTTTGGTTTAAATTCGACAAATAACAATGTGCTTTCTTTATATGCAGGCAAAGTTACGTTGTGGTTTATGGGCGTCGAATTTTTCCATAGCGACGTGAATATGCTAAACTTATAACCTACATAGCAATTGGGAATCCTTTAGTTCCACATATACTTTGTGGGTGCCAAGGTGATTTGGACATTTTAGTTCTGCTTTGCTTGCTGGCAGAGATTATGTTAACATTTGTGTTTTGTACCTTGTGGACTGGTTGATGATATCAATGGAAATCACAAACGAAAGACTTTATATCCTAGTGTTGATGCAAGTTCTATCAATGTGGAATTCATCTGTTAGAGTCTTACATCAGCTGATTTGGATCATCTCTTCTTAATATATGTTGGAACCTCTTATATTACTTGATGGGCATTTTTGAAGAGTAATATAACGGGAGTTTCACATAGGTTCATCAATGTAGAATCCAATGGAATTTATTTGTTGGAGTTCACATAGGTTCATCAATGTAGAATCCAATGGAATTTATTTGTTGGAGTCCTACATCTCTCAGATAAGATTTGTATCATTACTTTTTAGTATATGTTGGAACCTCTTATCTTTACTGAAGGCCGTTTTTGAATAGTTATCTAGCAGAAGTTTCGGATATGTTCATCAATATGAGTCTTACAACACTTAGGGCGGGTAAGTGCTTATTGGTAAAATTTAACACTATCATTTACTTCTCGGGTAAAATTTTAGTCCACCAAAATGGCATCGTATGCAACAATTTAGCCGGTAAGCGTTAATCGTAGTAAGAGCTGTCGCACTCACTTACCGGGTAAGACTCTCGGTCCTTGCTTCCGCTCTTACCGAGTAAGATTCTTAGTCCTTGTCATATTCATCCAGTAAGCTAATGTGACTTGGTAAGCACTTACCCGGGTAAGCGTTTTGTAAACGACTCCTTAGATTTGTATTGTTTAATTATACGTATGAACCCCCATCTCTCTTGAACGGCTTTTTTGAAGAAAAATCTAACGGGAGTTTCAGGTTGGTTCATCAATGTGGAATTCAATTGTTACAGTTCCACATTCATTTCTTCTTAATATATGTTGGAACCTTCTATCTCCCTTAAATGTGATTTTTTTTAAATGATCTAACAAAAATGTGATTTATTTTATTTTATTTTAAGTGATAACAAATATGTGATTTTTTTATATTTTTTAAGTGATCTAACAAGCATTTCACATATTCTAAGTTTCTAACATCATCAATATTGCAAAGGACCGATGGATTGACGCTTTTGCCCACAACTTTTTTGGGTATTGGGGTACCTTTTATGATTCATATGCTTTCACTTTGTGATTTCATGGTGCATTATATTGGCAATTTGCCATCAACCCATCAAGACATATATAATATTATCTTGAATATGATATGATATTCTTAAATCTTTATGTAAAACATCATCCAAGAAGTTGGTTGTTGAAATTGGTACTTGTTTCTTCTTGCAAGAGAAAATGTAGCACTTTTTATCTTAAAATAAAAGGAAGGCAAAACTTTTGTTATGCAACTTGCCAATCATAATTTATTTGTTAATATTATAGTGATTTGTTCAAAGTTTGTAACTTCGATTTTCATTTATAAGTTATTTTTGGGTAACCATGGGTGTTTGGATCAGCTTATGTCTACTGACTAGTAACTATGAATGACTTGAATTGAAGTCATTGTAATTTGTAAGTGGACATTTATGGCCACGAGGGCCTTGACGCTGTATGGATTCGAACCCGAAGAAAATGAGATTTCCACTACATATCCTTTGAACCTTAACCAGTGGTGTATGGTTCGTTTTATCATTTATTTACAAGTCTTTCAATTAAGCTTATATATTTTATTTTAATAATTAAATATCATTAAATTACATTTAAAATCAAATGTTAAGACATTTTAAGTTGTACTACTATTTCGTGACTTCTTAAAGAAGTTTCTTTCTACTTTTTAAAAAGAAAAAAAAAGTTGCGGTACTTTTATCGAATGCGACTTTGATTCCCTAAAGTTATCGATGGGGTGGGTGTTCATCTTTGTAGTAGTTTTGTAATTTCCCGTAAATTTTTAGGAATTAATAAATAAATATATTGGTTCAAGTTTAGAACATTGTGAAACTAAAGGGACTAGTTTGACCAATAGAAGAAACTTTTGAGAATTTATAATCTTAAGCGTGAGTTCTTGATTAAATTTAGGAGTATAGATTATATTATTATATTGTTTTGGATTTAGGAGGTACTAATTATGTAATTAAGCAAAAGTTTGAAATATTTTTTTTGGATAACCTCAAATGGAGCGACGATTAGTTCATTGTTACAAATCAAAGTGGGACTCTATAGTTTATACCAATCGTATCGTTTCGAACCCTTGAAATCGTTTGGTGCAACAAAAGAACAGGTGAGTGTGAGTTTTTTTAAAATCATTGAAGTTCTAAGCATCAATATTAGGGTTTGAGGTTGAGTTCGTGTGTGAAGTTTTGATCGTGGTTTTAAGACCCGTTGAAGAAAATTGGATGAAGTTTTCATTAGCGTTTTTAAGGTACGGATTCCTTGTTTTCCCCCTCTTTGTGTTTATTCGATTCATTATATATGCGTTAATCCGTTTACGTATATTTGATTCGTTGTATGTATGTACGATTTTCTTGTTTTTCTTTCGATTGTTTTCGTTCGATTTGGTGTACGTTGTGCTATTCCTTCTATCAAGTTGGTTTGTGGTCCCGTCCGATTAATGGACCGTGTGATTATGTCTATCCTAGGGTGAGTTCTCTTTTTGGTTTTTCAAGCGATAAATCGAGTTACAAATATGTTAAAAATGTCAAAATCTATTTTTAAGTATGCTGAATTTCGCTCTGAAAATTTCGTGTTGTTTATAAAAATCATAACAAATCGCTAGTTTATCGGATTAAGGCATAAAATATGTTTCTGAAAAGCTGGAGATGTCAACTACGATTTACTGTCACACGAACGAATTGTGATTTTTATGCTAAGGTGCCTAAAATCTGTGTTTTCCGAAACTGGTCTCGGTTTAGACCAAAACTGCGTGACTGTTTTTAAAAATTCTTATATAATTCATTTTAAATCCGATTTGGTTCATTCTTGATTCTATGGAATCAAAAGACTTTTATGTAAAACTTATGTTTAGATATAGTTTTCAAAAACCTACCGGAAGTATAATATAATTTGAGGTTTCTAAACGTGTAAAGTGCTAAACATGTATTACTCGATTTAGAAAAGTTGTGAGTGTGAAATTCCTATCCTACTTATCGTTTTGGCTTTCCATATGTTTTTGCTTTTAAGTCTTTTGTAAGATTGCATTCAAGTATTTAGGCTAATGGTTTACTAAGGCCCATTTCATTTAAAATCCTTTTCGGTTCGTAAGTCGTCAATAAAGTGTGTTCGGAAATCTAGAGCTTTTAATGGAATTGGTCGACATTTTTGTATAAGCAAATGTCTTTTTGACTCATTTTGTAATTAGTATGATTTGTTTACATGTGACGTGACACACTTTTGAAGTTAAACCTTTTCGTTCATTCGATTCGTTTAAGTAAGTTTACGAACCCCAAGCTTTTGTTTAATTCGAAATACGTGCTTCATGATTATTTGATTTGTCCGTTACCATATCGTTCTTTCGTTCGTAATCCTTCAAGGTCACACATTTTTATAAAATTGTCCTACATACGTATTTGTGATGTCAATACTAATAAGATGTTTTACGTGATTCTTCACTTCTTTTTAGTTCGTGTTCGTTGGTCCGATGTATATATATATACACCCGTGAGCTTGGTTCGTTTGTGTTAGCTTTATTCGTACTAAATTATATGAGATTCTTTGACATCTTCGAGTCGTATTATTTGTTGGATTCTCAACGTTTTGGGATTTAATTCGATTGTTCCAAATGTATTAGTCGATGGTGTCGTTATTTTAAATGTGACTTATTTTCGTTTGCCATCGAACATTTTATATAAATTGGTTTGATTTGATTTCGATCTCTCAGTCCTTTGCGACCATTTTGGATAAGTGTGAAAAATCTTTTATTTGACTCCGACACCGTTTGTGTAAAATCATTATTTGTTATACGTCACATGTGTGGTGACAATTATTTTGGTTAAGTCGAGCTACTAACCACCTATGGGGGTACCATAGGCACGTCATTGTGGCACCGATGACGTGACACTAACCGTGGTGGTGTGATTAGACCACGGCGTCTCCTCTTTTGTGCTCTTGTGAGGAGCGATTTATGATGTGATTATGTGATTTAGGAGGCGTATGGGTCGACCCTAGTTTATGTGATATGTTTGTAGGGTGGATGTCGGTGTAGTGCCCAACGCCGCATCTCACATTTAGTACGTGTGGATTTGCTACCCAACGTACGGGCCTTTGTGGCCAGATGTCTGGCACTTGTCACGTCGGTTGATATGCAAGTGTATGCGATTATTTATTCGAGCTCGATATACATCAATATGATATGATTTTGAGTTAAGTTTCTAGAATTCGTTTGACAATATTTGTTGTGATTTGACAGTTTTGATCTTCGAAAAGATTTATTGATTTTGAAATTATGAATTTGTAAATATTCATTTTGCTATGGCTTGATAAGCACGTTAAAATCAAATTGCACGATCCAACGTCTTTTATTTTTGTTTCCCTACTTGTGGGTATCTCATATGTATCGTTGAATTTGTATGTTATGTGTTTTATACTCAATCTAGTTTCATGGACACTTCGAGTTTCGTCTTTAGAGTATGTTCGTTGTCTAAATCTTGATTTTTTTTTTTTATTATTCGGTGTTTGGTTCGAGTATTTGTATGTTATCTATCGTATCCGTGCACTGAGCGTTTGGCTCAGCCGCATTTCTTTCTTCGCGGCAGGTATCGAAAGGAATCTAAGGAGTAGGGGATCCGAAGTATTCTCAGATCTAAGAGGTTTGTTGGTAAGAAATTGTAGGTTTAGTTGGCATTGTAACACAAGTTTTGTAAGAAAGAAAATGTATCAATTGAAAGAAAAAAAATTATTATATTTGATGATGTTTATTTTAATTTTAATGAGGTTAATAGTGCTTTATATGTTTATGTTAGCAGTTCGTTTTAAGTTGATCGTAACCTCCTTTTCCATCTCAGGAAGGGGGTGTTACAAATGGTATCAGAGCCCTAGATTCGATCTTGTAGAAACTCAAATAGGGTTGACCTGTGAGTGTAGTTTTAGTGAACTAGGTTGCTTATTGCCTAGACTTAAGTTGTGGGACAATATTTGTTGATTTCATTAGTATCCTTATAAGAATTTGATAGTTGTGAGCTTTTATTGGTGTAGAAAAGTTATTCAAGGGAGTTTGGTGTTTACCTAGTGCTTCCCTTAGATTTGTGAATCTAAGCCGTGAATTGATTTCATATTATTAGTGTTGTGATTAATTGGAAATTTTGTTGGTCATGTGAGGAGAGATTGTTGGTGATGAGTTTCCTCATGGAGTGACTTAAGTTAAGTAAATATTTAAGACTTTGTGTTTAGCATTTTTATGTTAAGTCATAGGTATAAGAAACTGATGTGATAGCGGGTTTGCCGTTGTGTTTAATAATGGTTTTGTGTTCAAGGAATTAAGTTGTCGTAAGACTTTATTTGAACTTAATGTCAGTGTATTATTTGATGTCGCGAAAGTATCGTCTTTTGAATGTTATGAGGATTTTATGGTATAATCGAGATAATGGTGTTGTAAGCCAAGGTTGTGTAAATCTTTGATTGGTTATCAAGTTTTGAGATTATGTAAAATAATAGCATCAGATTGTTTTGTAAGATATATATATATATATATAGAGGGGGGCTATTTTGCAACCCACAAAAAGGTTGCAACTCTTGCAACCATCATCATCACCCTCCATTTTAATCTTGGTTTTTTTTATCATCTAAATACAATTAAAAGTTCGTAGGGGCAGTTTAGTCACTTTGTTATTAATGTAATTTATTATTAGTTTAATTTTCAAAATTCAATGGAATCTATTCCTAAAATCATGGATTGTGGATCATCTAATAACGGGATGGACGGTTTTTTCTTGAAGCAGTTATACATTGCCTTATTTGGGTGTTTTATTCTTTTACATGGTTAAAAGCAAGATGAAGGCCAAAATTCATCAACCAAAATAGTGATCCTGGGTTCATTAAAAAAATCACAGGGCGTTGTTTTCTAAAATCATAATGGCATTATAAATATATAATATAATAGCAGACTTTCCGAGGCTTCATATCCATGGTTTTTAGATCGAAGGAAAAGGTGTTCTTTGAGTTTCTGTTATGATGGTGGAGATGGAGTTTTTCTTACGAGAAGATGATTGAGTTTGGAGTGCTTGTCAGAGATGAAGTGGGGGTAGTTGGCCGGAGATCTTGCCGGAGACAATGAAGATATAACGATGAATTCGGTATATAACGATCAGAGGTGCAGCCGTATTTCTGAACATCGAAAAGGCAGTGCGCTTCATTATTCATCAAGAATAATTCATCGATGAGTCGTATATATTGAGAAGAATCATTCATTCATGAATCATATATATAGAGAAGAATCATTCATCGATGAATCGTATATAGAGAAGAATCATTCATTCATGAATCATATATATAGAGAAGAATCATTCATCGATGAATCGTATATAGAGAAGAATCATTCATTCATGAATCATATATATAGAGAAAAATCATTCATCGCTGAATCTTATATAGAGAAGAATCATGAATTCATGAATCATACATATAGAGAAGAATTATTCATCGATGAATTGTATATTGAGAAGAATCATTCATTCATGAATCATATATATAGAGAAGAATTATTCATCGATGAATTGTATATTGAGAAGAATCATGAATGAATCATATATATAGAGAAGGATCATTCGTTGATGAATCGTATATACTAGAGAAGAATATCAAAAATCAACCCTCAATTTGATTCTCCATTAGAAACGTTGAATATGTTGCTTCCAGTGGGTTTATGCATGCGTATTTGTTCATGAAATTAGGAAACTATATCTTTAATTTGGAGTGATTATCGGAAACTGTACCAATTTTAGTCATGTTTGATTCTCTTAATAAAATTACTTGAATACCCTTTAGACCTTACTATTTAATATTAAAATCAATTTTTTATTTTTTAATGGAACTCTTTGTCCCAGCGTGAATCTTAACCGTAGATTTGAAATTAATGGTTATGATTTGGGTTGTAGGGGTTGCAATATTTTTTAATGGTTTTAAAATATCCTCTCTCTATATATATATATATATATATATCTTACAATGATCTAAGTTTTGTTGGAGTGTTTTTGGTGAAAAGTCAAGGTTGGAAGGTAAAGTTAAATTAGATATTGGGAATTATATTTATGTGCTTATGTTGGAATAGGAATAAGAGGTTTCAGTAGTATGTGGTATTTTTTTCCTTAAACAACTGAGTTATGGTCTTATTTGGTTGGGTTATAAGTTGGATAAGTGTATTTTAATCCAAATGAACATTGATGAAATTGTCAGATTCGGTTGAATAATAGTATGTAATATTTGATTCAAGAATTTTGATTTGAATAGTTGATGTATTCCTTAAGTGTAAAGGACTATAAGTATTTTGGTTAACTTCGTTTAGAGATTGAGAAGTGTGTTGTATGTTGAAGCATTTAGTGTTATTTGTGATGATCTGACGTGATATAATGGATTATTGATAGTGGATTTTAGTGGAACCGTTTGTCAATACCTAGTATAGCAAATGAAAATATGGTTTTGGTGGTTTAATCTTGTTCCAAATTTTATTAAGTGTTAATGAGTGATCTTTCGTATGTTATGATAGTGTGGGAAAGTAAAGGGGGATATATGAATTGTGTAGCGGAAGCGTGGTGGTAGAATTATTATTGTTTTAATCCTAAATGTCTCCTTAGTTGGCTCTAAGATTGATGAATTGTTGGTTGGGATTATTAGTTAGATTGATGAATTTCGTCGATAAAAATGTAATTGAAGGTATGTCATTAAGTCTTTGCATGTTTTGTTCGTGGTTAAAATATGTGGGTATTACCGTAATGTAATAGGCGATCTAATTTTCGAGACTATATAAATTAAGTGGATGAGTTTGCTAAGCTAATAGTCGGAGAGGTTATGTTTTAGGACCTTCAAATGGATGATATTGTCGTAATTATTGACTTCAATTATGTTTGAGAGTTGCCAATTGGTATACTTAGATAGTACTTGTATTGATGAAATAGTTATGGGTTTAGGAGAATTGTGAAAAGTGTTAGAATATCTTATAAGGATTAGTGGAAAGGTCGGATGACATATATTTGTGGTGTTATATAGTCTTGGGTATTTTTATCTATTGTTTAACGGTTTTCAATATCGGTTGTATAGTTGTTTTGAGATGGCAATCATAGTTTGTGGTTCAAATAAGTTAAAGACGTTTATTTGGAGATATTGGAATGTTCTAGTCTAATGTTTGAAATTAGAATTTAATTTCTAAAGCGATATAAGTTGTGCAAAATTTAGACATATGGTATTTAGAAAGTGGTGACCCTTGGTGGATATTTTGGAGCCTTAGACTTGGTAGAATGACATTGGTGTTCAATATTAGCTAATAAATCGAAATGATTATGGTGTTTCATCTCTTGTGCTAAGATTGGATTGTGACTTGTAAGTATTGATTCATTGAAACTTTTGGTGGATGTTTTGGTACGGTCTTATTATTTATAAGAGTTATTCTAGTTGAGATGTTAAGTAGGATTTTGAAATAATTTTGGTCTTTTATCTCTTGTAATAAGATTGAATGGTGACTTGTGAGTATTGATATTTTGAGAGTTTGGGTGATGATCTTGGAAGACCATTTTTTGTGTGGGTTGTATTGTAATAGTCTTACCGTTTGTATATTTTGGAGATTAAGAGATCTTAGCTATGTACCTAGTGACCGATATTTTGATTCAATTTTGAAAACTCGCAAAGTAAGGTAGTCTACATTTGTGATCGAATCTTGAAGACCGGTATTTGAATGTTTGTTTGATAATAAGACTTACTTAAATTCCGAGGACGGAATTTTTTTAAGGAGTGTAGATTGTAATATCCCGTAAATTTTTAGGAATTAATAAATAAATATATTGGTTCAAGTTTAGAACATTGTGAAACTAAAGGGACTAGTTTGACCAATAGAAGAAACTTTTGAGAATTTATAATCTTAAGCGTGAGTTCTTGATTAAATTTAGGAGTATAGATTATATTATTATATTGTTTTGGATTTAGGAGGTACTAATTACGTAATTAAGCAAAAGTTTGAAATATTTTTTTTGGATAACCTCAAATGGAGCGACGATTAGTTCATTGTTACAAATCAAAGTGGGACTCTATTTTTTTTACAAAAATACCCTAAAATACCCTTATTTTTGTAAAAAAAATAGTTAAAAATGCCAAATGATATATTCATGAAGCCAAATTATATATTCATGAAGTCAAAATATATATATATATATATATATACATTCATGAAGCCAAATTTACAAAATCATGAAGCTAGGTATGGTTTGTACGAGTTTGTACAAACTAGTTGGTTTGTACCCGATACCACCCCTATATATATATATATATATATATATATAGTTTGGGGAAGACTATTTTGAAACCCTCCAAAAGGTTGAAACCAATGAAAACCACTTCATCACCATTGATCTAAAAATTTAACGGTTGAGATCAAGCTGAGAGATAATGCACGATCCACTAACCTTAATTTTAGGAGATTATTTGCTTGATCTCAACCGTTAATTTTTAGATCAATGGTGATGACGTGGGTTTAATTGGTTTCAATCTTTTGGAGAGTTTCAAAATAGTCTTCCTCTATTAACGTAAGTCATCTTATTATTTTTGTTTCCTATCCAATTGAACCAAATGGAAGTCATGATGGTCCAAATGGTGTGACACGAGGCAATAATGCATGGGCGGACCTGTACTGCCATCGTATTATTCTTTCATCAAAAGATAATTTTATTTAGGTTTGTGAATGGTGCAACCAGGGGCGGAACACAATCATTGTAGTTTCGGGGGCCGAACTCGGATCGAGTTTTGGATGCCTTTAAGTTGTACCGAATGTCGGCAAAGCTACTCGATATGTTTTTAGCCAAATTTTGCCTCTCGAGGGGATTTTTTTTTAAAGTTTTTGGGTTGATTTGGAGGTAATTTTTTCAATTCTTTGGTTGATTTCGAGGGATTTTATTGGTTTTTTTAGTTGGTAGTTTTTCGGTTTTTTGTATTATTTTGAGAGAATTTTTCGGTTTTTTGTCGATTTCAAGAGAATTTTTTTATTTGTTTTAATTTTTTTCTAAAAAATTATCGCACTTTGTTTGTTTTAATATGTATTTTATGTTTTATTTATTTATGCTATTGGTCTCTCACTCCTTCAGTGCTCTAGATTCAGGGTTAAGTAATAAAATATGTGCAAAGGGTGGAATCCAATCTCAAATGGGTAAATGCAAATTATTTAATATGTATTAGATGGGGGAGAAAATGTATTTATTTCTTTTTCTTATTTAAAAATTAATTTTTACATATAATTGATAGTGGAGGGGAAAAATGATGAAAATGGGTAATTCGAATTAATAAGTACATGTGAAGGGTCCCATGACGTCAAGGATGGAGGCACCAACCTATAACCAACTGAGGTATTATATCATACGGTGATATCATATAATATAGATATGAAATAATTATAAAAAACCCGATTTTTATTGACGTGTCTACGTCATTTTACCGACGTTCAATATTGCATGATGTGATTTTAGCCTAATTTTACCGTTTCGATAGATTTTTAAAACTTTTTTCTTGATTTCAAAGGATTTTTAAGTTTTTTATGTCAATTTCGAGAAACTTTTTCGTTTTTTTTTGTTAATTTCAAGAGTTTTTTTCCGGTTTTTTGTTGTTTTCAAAAGCTTTTTTTCCCGGTTTTTTGGCTGATTTCAAAAGTTGTTTTGATTTTTTCGTTGATTACGAGGTACAGTTGCATCTTCCAAAACAATACGGCTGCACCTTTCGCGAACCTAATTTTTTTCCCCTTCGTCGAAGAAATAATACGGTGGCACGTGCCACCCCCAATCCACATAGATCCGCCTATGATAATAATGATTGGAGAAGAGGGTCGTTTAAAGAAGATGACCAGTGAGGTGGAGGTAGGAGATATCGCCCTATGGTTCGCCGATGAATTTTACCGGAAGAATACTGATTAGAGAAGAGGGTCACATGTTTACCGATGAATGGTCATCTTCATATTTGGACCTCCAAGTTTTATTCTTATACAATTTGACCCCCGTTTTAAATATAATTTTCCAAAAAAATGTAAAATAAATAAAATAACCATTCTACCCTCGTATTTAACCGAATGAACTGCATTCATTAGTTTGGAGGACCAGATTCATAAGAATCTACCTGGAGGTTTCTTATGCAATAAATGGAGTTAAAGAATCAAATCCGTAATTTACTCTTAAATTTATTATATTTCTAAAAAAATTACAATAACAGGACTCAAACACAAGACCAGACAATTGAAAAATAAGGAACTAACCACCAGACCAATATTGGTTTCGTGAAAAATATATTTATATTTGTTTATATAGTCAAAAAATATTTTCGTTTAAAAAAAATCTAGGTTTACCCATGTAATAATGTCCCAAAACTCCGATCCTTCTGACAGTGACCACATCAACAGTATAATACCTCGATTTTCGTTATAACCGTTTAGGTGTTACTTTTCGTTCTTAAGGTATATATTATTTTTTTGTGTGCATTAATTGTTTGTACAATAGCTTGTAGTATCTTGTACTTTGTCCTAGAAATGAGAAGTATGGTGGTAAATAGAGACCAAAATTGTTCAAGTTAACCATAGTTTAGGACCAAACATGTAATGAAAATTATATATAGGGGTTAGATTGTTAAAAAACCAAAGTTGGGGGTTTATATAGTAAACTTTTTCAATAAATACTTATAGGATTTATGAAATAAAATAAACCATTTTCATATTTCATTCTCTCTCTAGCTCTCAATATCTCTAGAAAACCCTTGTCTCATTCCAAAATACTCAAATTTCTCCTTAAAGCTTTAGGGGGCGTTTGGTTCGCAGAATGTTTTTGGATGGAATGGAATCTGTCAAAGGAATTTGACTTTGAGGTGGCGTTTGGTTCGCAGAATGTTTTTGGATGAAATGGAATCTGTCAAAGGAATTTGACTTTGAAGGAATTGGAATGGAATGTTGTCAGGTTTGACCAGCTGTTTGGTTGACAGAATTGGAATGGAATGTTGTCAGATTCCAAGAATCTGTCTGTTTGGTTCACAGAATGTAGCTTTGGAATTGGAATGAAATTTTGGTAAATGACCAAAATACCCTTTTGATAATTTTAATTGTTTTTTTCAAAAAAAAACATTTTAATAAAATAGTCATTATATACTTTATTTGTCTAACTAAAAATGCTTTAAAAACTGACCCAAATGACTCAACCCACTGCATAAAATCTTACCCAAATGACCTAGTAAAAACTACATATAAACTTAAACAATTGACTGCATAAAAACCTCATAGAATTCTCCAAAATACTCTGTTCTGCCACCAAGGCATGTTTATTAAATTAAAAGAGATAATCAAAGATGTTGAAATGTGCTAATAACGCAAAAGCATAAATAGACTTAAAAGCTTTATATAGCATTGGGCCCAGAACATCCATCATCCATGAAGGATGAAATTAACAATTTAGTTATAATATTTGTAAGGTATGATTTTATACCACAAAACATAACATACTTTTAGCCATAAAATATGCAATGTGCTTTGGATGAAAACCAAAGTACATTGCTATTGTCGGGTTGTTTATGTGAACCAAATATAAACAGTACAGTGTGTGTGTGTGTGAGGAAAATATTTGGTAAAGCTAAATTGTCTTTGACTTGTAATGTGTAGATGCATCCACATTCGTTGCCTTATTTGAAATTTTTATCGACGACTTTAAAAGATACGGACAAGACCTTGGCGTTAGCTGATAGCGAAATATTCTGGCAGGATGTTTCTAAACACAAAAGACAAAAAGACCACAGAGGTATGCACTCTTTAGCAAGACTATATAAGCTCATAGATGAAACTCAAACACAAGACTGGAATTGGCTTGTTATTCTTGGAATTCTCCATCCTGGAATTGGCTTGTTATTCTTGGAACTTAATTAAGACATGTCATACGTGGCTAAAAATGAACTTAATTAAAACAATTGGTCATTTTAGTCAATTTCCCACACCTCCTATTGGTAATTAAAAAAATGAGAATGGCTTTTAATTTTGTAATTTTTATTCTTTCAATAAAGTTTTTGTCATACGTGGCTAAAAATGAACTTAATTAAAACAATTGGTCATTTTAGTCAATTTCCCACACCTCCTATTGGTAATTAAAAAAATGAGAATGGCTTTTAATTTTGTAATTTTTTTTCTTTCAATAAAGTTTTTCTAAGGAGTTCCACCTCCTTTTTCCAAAAAAATAAAAATAAACCCTAAATATGTTTTGATAGAGTTAAGGGCTATGCCATGGATTTTGTTAAGAGTTATTGGTTTTTTTAAATATGTTTTGGGTTGACATTTTTTCATAGGTTAAGACCAATAAATGTTATATTTCATAAATTGTTACAAAATTGCTACCGTTTTTAATATCCATAGGTTAAGACCAATAAATAGCTTAGATTGGTTTTCACATTTCACAATCGTTTTTTGATTCTCATTTTGATTATGCTATTTTCATGTGGTGAAACAATTTTTAATTAAAGTCATAGGATCAAAACTAAATTACTGACTTAGATCGGTTCTCACAATTCTCAATATTTTTTTGTTCTCACATGATTTAACCCCAACAGATATAACTACACATGCACACATACAATCATGTTGAACCTCTTTCACAATAATATGATTATCTATAGTATAATAATTTTCATTATTGAGAATTCGATAGCATGAAAGACAAAAAGGAACATATTGAAAAAAGATATAAGATACCAAGCTAACCTCGATTAATAGGCTACAACTTCTGAGTGCTTCTCTCTCATTGATCCCTGCTACAAAGATGTCTCAAAGTACCAACAACCACCGTTTGAATAGAAAGCCACCAAGATCATCAATAGGCAAAAGCTGCAATGTATGCCAAAAATTACAAATCTTCTTGGGAAAAAAACTAGCAACAAATTTACTAACTCTGTCTTGGCATGAGAAGATTTTATGATAATTGTCAAATATCTAAAATCAACGTTAGTAATTGAATATCATGGACTTAAATCACTAGCACCAATTTATTTTAATGATGATAACTAGCAAATATGTAATTATTAACATGAAGAGTTTCTTGGAAAGGAATTGTTGTAATTTTCATGGAAGGATTCTTACCCACATGATCATACAAAACTTTTTCTTCTCTTTGAAATGCCTATGCAGAAGCCTTTAACCCCCTCTATTGGGTATTTGTTATTCATTCAGAACTCTAGGGTCTTTGGATAGTCTGCTGATCTTATGATCCATCAGGATTTACTGAAAAAGATTTCAAAAATCAATTTAAACCTAGATAAAACCAAGGTTTTTAAGATTGAAAATTCTTTAATGAAAGCAGTCCAAAACGCTTTTAAAAGAAAAAACGAGATCTTTTACTGCGTTTCAACTAAAGAGATTTCAATTGACATCAACGATGTTTCAGGAAAAGTTTATTTGCCACTTATTACCAAAAGCGAGATAAGTCAAACTTTCAAAAATTCCTAATGATATTAGGAAAAAGATAAATTTCGCTCATATTGGTGCGATAAAGATTCTTATTAAAGCCCAGTTTAGAAATGGAATTGATACTCCAATCAAGATGGCTTTACTTGATAATAGAATCACAAACAGGAAAGATAGTCTTTTGGGCATCGCTCAAGGAAATCTTGCCTATGGTAAATTTATGTTTACCGTCTACCCAAAATTTGGAGTAAGTTTAAATACAAAAAACTTAAACCAAATATTGAGTTTCTACCATCAATTCGAAAGAGACGATTTGATGAATAAAGGAGATAAACCATCAATAGCTCTACAATTGATTTTAGAATAGATAAACCATATATTCCGCATCCGTTATTTTATTGTTATTTTATTGGAATAAAATAGCGGATGCGGAATATAATAGGGTATAAACCCTAAACCTTGATTTTAGGGTTCTAACACTAATTTTAGGGTTAAGAACAATACACAATCTTGTTGTATTCATTGTTAACCCTATAATTAGGTTAGAAACAAGATATAATCCTGTTGCGAAGTTGTAAAACAATTTGTTCTAAATCAATAATAGAACTTTTTATAAATCTTTTTTGATTTAATAAAGACCTTATAAAAGGTGTGTCGTAATAAGGATCAAATCGTAAATCATCAATTTGATTCTGAGTATTTTGCAGATTTATGGTTTCTGCTTCTATTAGAATTTCAAGTTCATGAATTTCTTCGTGAATTTGATTATTCCAATCTTTGACAAAAGGCATAATAATTTATGCAATTGAAGACAAATAGTTGGAATTTTTTAAATAAATTTTTATGCCAACCATAAGTAGACATAAGGAATCTAGGCTTAGAAGTCTAGAGTTTTTATCAAAAACTTGTTTGAGAAAAGGCATTTTGAAAAGTCTTTTAACAAATCAACATATGCTTTCGAAGCACTTGTAGTCTATTTTCTTTTAGGAAAATACTGTATTCTAAGCCTTTTTTGTCATAAGTCTTAGATTTATTTTTAGCAATATTGCTAGTAGATAGAGTAAGAAGATACTCTAACTGTTCTAATCTAGAATGTTCGTTTTTAAGCGAGGATTCAAGATCTTTGATTTCAGAAATTAATCTTTGGTTACAAGAGAAATTTGCCTGAATTTTTGAATCAGTCATTTAACTTATAACAAGATGGCTCTTGTTGATATTTAAATACTGTTCTCTGGTCCTGATTAAAATAACAAGATCAGTTTTTATTTTCAACCAGTAGGGTTTGTTGAATTCACTGGTATGAATAAGATAGTTATTAATCTCATCGAGTTGAGAATAATCATCTTTTAACCAATTTTTTTTTGAATTTCGATTTCTCGAATAATTTCTTGATTTGCAAGAATTTTGCTTTGTCTTTTGGAATCACTCATGATAACAAAAGGAAGGTTTATAAAAATTTTTATAAGTAAAATAAAGGAAGATGAAAAATAAGAAAGAATACCTGTTGAAGAATAATTTATATTTATTCTGCTTCTTCACTGGAAATGTAATCTGCCAGCCTGTGGTGTATCAAAACTTCTACGTTCCCCAAACGGCCTCCTGCCTATGGTACTAGATTTAAGTTTTAGCCACTCTGTCACAAACATATATTTTTGGTGAAGAAGATAGGATAAAGGATAAACTTTATTTATCAACAGATAGCCCGAAGGCTTTTTCTTATAATTACATCCTCCCTTAGGAGGTTCTACTCGCTAGACATAACTTTAAATGAAAGCTAGAAAAGATAGATTTTCAGAGGCTTGCTCTGTTTTTTCGATGCCTTCAACTCATTGAGGAGGTCTTGTATTTATAACCTACAAAAGCCGAACAATTGGCTAACAGTAAGTTTAATTATTAAAGTGAACATTACTTTAATAATATTAAAAGCAAAAGATGCCTTTGATAATGGTCGACTTAAAAAGTCTACATTATTATGCTTCGCGGGTCCCGCTGCCTTTGTCTTCTGATGAGACTTCGTCTTTAGTGGAGGGTCCACAGATAGCATTATTATCACAGTAACTGCAATAATGATCTTCGAACAGTTGTATAGCCTGTCGACAGAAGTTTTGTCTGGTAGTGATGCTGGCATCAATACTGTTCTTCATGAATTTTCTCCAAATTTGGAAATCATCTTCATGTCTTCAGTGTTGGTGTTGCTGTAACTCCAACTGGTAATTATGAAATTATTGCTAACATAATTGACCTTTTTCTTTGATCCTGAGATGGTGTCTAGGATTTTTTTCTGCAACCCTTCTTAATCCATTGATTCGGACTGGGTGAAGAGTTTCAAGAAATGGGAGATCTTTATCTTCCTTAGGTTGAGATATCTCTATTTCTTTTCTGTTTTTAGCAAGGCCTATTTCCAGAAAATAATAGGGGTTATACCTTTTCTTCTTGTTGCCAATCCGTGATTGAACTGACGACGTTGATATACAAAGGTTCATCCTTTGCTTTAAGAACCTTTTTCCTAAAGTTCTTAATTGCATCTATCATCTGGGCAGGGAAGAGCTTCAATTCGAGAAGATTGCTGCTTGGATAAATGTTGTGAACTAGTCCTGCTTGGAAAGCTTGGTAGACCAGTAGTGGATCTGCACCTGCAACGAAGTTGTACAGACTTTTTGACTTTTTATCCGTAGTGAAAAATCTTTCGGATGTGAAGTCTTCAGAGTATGCTGCTCTGGCTTTGCTCCAAAGTTGTCTGAAAACTGAGCATGTTAATGCCTGATCTTCAACTTCTGCTTGAGTTTCTCTTGGATCGGAGAATCTTTGATCTCTGTGATCTTCTTTGGCCTTATGTAATTTGGGCCTGAGGAGTGGCTGTTTGTTAGACGTAGAGCCTTCTCCATATGTTGCTAGACTGAAACGAGCAGATTCTTCAGTTCTGAACTTTCTTGAAGTAGTTTTTCCTTCTCTGCAGAAGGTTTCGACGAGACCCCAGTCGGTATGAATGCCTTTGTGTGGTCCACGGTAGATTACATAGAATCTTGTTTGAGAGTTGTTTTTGAGGGCTCCCAAATAATCTGGTGCAAGTTTGAGTTCCTGCATAGAATTGTTAGTAGACAAGGTTGTCATTCTGCTGAGTCCTTCAGCTGTGGGATCGGTGTTAACCAATCTACTAGATTTACCCAACATGGGGTTAGGACTAGTATTATCCTTTGTTATGCTTTTTAGCAAAGCATTAGCTTTCAACGGATTTGTTGATTCTTTACCTGGAGCCGTTTGCTCAAGAATAGCCTTTTGTTTAGAACTTTCGTTCTCCGGTATTTTGGTTACCGTTGTTAAGCTTTCAAGAAGCTTGATTTTCTGCTCAATAGCAGAGATTTGTGCTTCGTATTCGATCTGAAGCATTTGTTTCTTTATCCTCAGTGATTTGAGGTCTTCCATTTGTAAATTTCTTTATAAAGAAAATTTTCTCATTTGTAAAAACTTCAAAAGAAATTTTTCTCTCTATCTCCCCCTCTCTTTTTGTAGGTGAGTATGGTGTGAGGAAGATGTTGTGATAATCATCTCCTTATATAGGGCTCGTGAGGAGCTTGGTGACATCATTGATGACATATAAGATGCTGAAAATCTCGTGTGAGGCAATCTGCCAGCACATTTTTCTCTCCGGGGAGATGCTCAACAGTAAAAGAATATCTGCTGAACCATGATTGCCAACGTATCTGCTGAACCATGATACCAGATTCAAGCAACAAAAACTGAAGAACATAAGTCTCAGTTGCTGCAAAACCGTTGGAGATTTCCAAAATCTAAACATCGGGAAAAAATCTTCTGATTTTAAAAAATCTTATAAGCATAAAAAGCTTAAAACCTCTTGGAAAAAGAAAAAGAAGAAATTTTCCCCTGGAAAGTATTTTAGAAAACCTCCAAAACGGTTTGACAGAAAGCCGCCTGACAAGAATTGTCCACAAGGCAAAAAGAAGTGCAGATGCTGGATCTGCAGTGAAGAAGGACATTATGCAAATGAATGTCCTAACAGGAAGCAATATCCAGAAAAACTCAGGATATTACAAACAGCCACCAACGACGGCTATGAACCTATTGAAGAGGTTTATGAAGGTGAACAATCCGTTCACAAAATACAAATTCTTCCATCCTCAGATGAAGAAGAATTTACTGATGAGTCAGAAACTGACTAATATCAGCCTTCCAAAAATTTTATGGGAGGGGGAGGAAGACAAAAACTTTTGTCTAAACCTTCAAAAAGATCAGGAATCGTTAAGAAACATCACGAATCCTAATTCAATTTATATTTCAGGTACCCTTAATTTCAAAGGATACAAGAAATACAAAGTACATTGTTATGTTGACACAGGTGCCTCACTTTGTATCGCTAGCAAAGAAGTCATTCCACATGACCTCTGGGAAAACTCCCCTAGAGAAATAAGGGCTACCATCGCCGACAAAAATACGATTACAATCAACAAGGTTTGCAGAAACCTCTCAATTGAATTTGCAGGAGAAGTTTTTAACTTCCCAACAATCTACCAGCAAGACTCTGGTATTGATTTAATAATTGGCAATAACTTCTGCCAACTTTATGGTCCTTTCGTTCAATGGCCAGAAATGATAGCCTTTCACCTAAAAAATGAAATGGTCATTATTAAAAAGGTTACCAAAGCCTATAGCCTTGGAAAACCTGGCTTCCTTGAATCAATGGAAAAAGATTCAAAAACGAAGCAAATTCCTGGTACAAACATCACCTAGGAAAACCTAGAACAAGCTTTTCTTCTTGATATAGAAAGGTTTAGAACCATTGAAGAGACCTTAGAAAAAGTCTGTTCTGAAAACCCAATTGACCCTCAGAAAACCAAAGGTTGGATGAAGGCCTCAATTAAACTCATCAATCCTAATACGGTTGTCAGAGTTAGACCTATGAGATACTCTCCTCAAGACAGAGAAGAATTCTCAAAACAGATAAAAGAACTTTTATCAATGAACTTGATTATAGAATCAAATTCACCTCACATGTCCCCGACATTTCTAGTGGAAAATGAAGCCGAAAAAAGACGAGGAAAGAAAAGAATGGTAGTCAATTACAAGGCTATCAATACTGCAACCATAGGGGATTCTCATAATCTACCTAATATGCAGGAATTACTAACACTTTTAAGAGGAAAAAATATTTTTTCCACTTTCGATTGTAAATCTGGTTTTTGGCAGGTACTGCTAGACGAAGATTCACAACTACTGACGGCATTCACTTGTCCCGACGGTCATTACCAATGTAAAGTTGTACCTTTTGGCTTAAAGCAAGCCCCTAGTATTTTCCAAAGACACATGCAAAATGCTCTAAGAGATTTAGAAAGTTTTTGCACTGTTTATGTTGACGACATTATTGTCTTCAGCAAAAATGAAAGAGAGCATTCTTTTCATGTTTTAAAGGTTTTAAATAACATTTCAAAATATGGAATTATTCTTTCAAAAAAGAAAGCTAATCTTTTTAAAACCAAGATTAATTTTCTGGGTCTAGAGATAGATCAAGGGACACATTGTCCTCAAAAGCATATCTTAGAACATCTTCAAAAATTTTCAAATGTTCTAGAAGATAAAAAGCAACTGCAAAGATTTCTAGGCGTGTTAACTTACGCTGAAACTTATATTGTAAAACTTGCAGCTATGAGAAAGCCACTTCAAGGCAAACTCAAAAAAGATGTAGCCTGGAATTGGACACAGTCTGATACAGATTATATCAAAAAGATCAAGAAAAATTTAACTGTTTTTCCTAAACTTTATCTTCCTTTACAAGAAGATAAATTAATTATCGAGACAGATGCGTCTGACGATTTTTGGGGAGGAGTTTTAAAAGCAAAAACCTCCGACCAAACGGAAAAAATTTGCAGATATAGCTCCGGTAGCTTCAAAGCCGCTGAGAAAAATTATCATAGCAATGAAAAAGAATTACTCGATGTAAAAAGAGTAATTACAAAATTCAGTGCGTATCTTACTCCAGTAACTTTTCTGGTACGTACAGACAATAAAAATTTTACATATTTCCTACGTACTAACATTACAGGAGATAGTAAACAAGGTCGACAGATACGTTGGCAATCATGGTTCAGCAGATATTCTTTTACTGTTGAGCATCTCCCCGGAGAGAAAAATGTGCTGGCAGATTGCCTCACACGAGATTTTCAGCATCTTATATGTCATCAATGATGTCACCAAGCTCCTCACGAGCCCTATATAAGGAGATGATTATCACAACATCTTCCTCACACCATACTCACCTACAAAAAGAGAGGGGGAGATAGAGAGAAAAATTTCTTTTGAAGTTTTTACAAATGAGAAAAATTTCTTTATAAAGAAATTTACAAATGGAAGACCTCAAATCACTGAGGATAAAGAAACAAATGCTTCAGATCGAATACGAAGCACAAATCTCTGCTATTGAGCAGAAAATCAAGCTTCTTGAAAGCTTAACAACGGTAACCAAAATACCGGAGAACGAAAGTTCTAAACAAAAGGCTATTCCTGAGCAAACGGCTCCAGGTAAAGAATCAACAAATCCGTTGAAAGCTGATGCTTTGCTAAAAAGCATAACAAAGGATAATACTAGTCCTAACCCCATGTTGGGTAAATCTAGTAGATTGGTTAACACCGATCCCACAGCTGAAGGACTCAGCAGAATGACAACCTTGTCTACTAACAATTCTATGCAGGAACTCAAACTTGCACCAGATTATTTGGGAGCCCTCAAAAACAACTCTCAAACAAGATTCTATGTAATCTACCGTGGACCACACAAAGGCATTCATACCGACTGGGGTCTCGTCGAAACCTTCTGCAGAGAAGGAAAAACTACTTCAAGAAAGTTCAGAACTGAAGAATCTGCTCGTTTCAGTCTAGCAACATATGGAGAAGGCTCTACGTCTAACAAACAGCCACTCCTCAGGCCCAAATTACATAAGGCCAAAGAAGATCACAGAGATCAAAGATTCTCCGATCCAAGAGAAACTCAAGCAGAAGTTGCAGATCAGGCATTAACATGCTCAGTTTTCAGACAACTTTGGAGCAAAGCCAGAGCAGCATACTCTGAAGACTTCACATCCGAAAGATTTTTCACTACGGATAAAAAGTCAAAAAGTCTGTACAACTTCGTTGCAGGTGCAGATCCACTACTGGTCTACCAAGCTTTCCAAGCAGGACTAGTTCACAACATTTATCCAAGCAGCAATCTTCTCGAATTGAAGCTCTTCCCTGCCCAGATGATAGATGCAATTAAGAACTTTAGGAAAAAGGTTCTTAAAGCAAAGGATGAACCTTTGTATATCAACGTCGTCAGTTCAATCACGGATTGGCAACAAGAAGAAAGGTATAACCCCTATTATTTTCTGGAAATAGGCCTTGCTAAAAACAGAAAAGAAATAGAGATATCTCAACCTATGGAAGACAAAGATCTCCCATTTCTTGAAACTCTTCACCCAGTCCGAATCAATGGATTAAGAAGGGTTGCAGAAAAAATCCTAGACACCATCTCAGGATCAAAGAAAAAGGTCAATTATGTTAGCAATAATTGCATAATTACCAGTTGGAGTTACAGCAACACCAACACTGAAGACATGAAGATGATTTCCAAATTTGGAGAAAAATTCATGAAGAACAGTATTGATGCCAGCATCACTACCAGACAAAACTTCTGTCGACAGGCTATACAACTGTTCGAAGATCATTATTGCAGTTCGAAGAAATCTCTAATCTTATCCTTAAGATTGAAGAATTCTCTGCTAAAATTGATATTCTCATCAATAATAGTACAAAGACAATCTCTGAAATTGAAATTGCCTCTGCAAAAACAATTACAGAAATTTCCAAAATTATCTCTGAAAAGAATAATATAACTTGCAATTGCAAAAAGCAAGAAAGTTCAGGAAAGTACAAAAACCTGAAATATTATTCTCCTCCAAATGTTGAAGAAACAATTGGAAATAAAGAGTTAATTATAAGCAAAGAGAAAGACAATTTTCAGCTTATAAATTGGCCTTCTAAATGAGTTCTATCTCAGAA
Organism: Saussurea involucrata; assembly: GCA_033807775.1. Taxonomy (NCBI): domain Eukaryota; kingdom Viridiplantae; phylum Streptophyta; class Magnoliopsida; order Asterales; family Asteraceae; genus Saussurea; species Saussurea involucrata. Next base: position 183,048,092 of record CM066322.1, read on the forward strand.
AAGCTTGAAGACTTCTTCTTCAATAATATTGATCTCTGCGATCAAAAAATCATTCAGCTCTTATCTTTAAGTAATGAAGAGTGCGAAGAAAAATACAAAGAGGAACCTCATCTTTTCGATGAATATCTTTTTACAACGCAAGTAAAAGAACCAGAGACAGAATCTGATCCAGAAGATGAAGATCAAACTTCAAATATAAGACCCGTCAAATTTGAAGGTCTCTTTGAAGAAGACTTCGATTACGCAGAATCTTCTAACACTGGAAGAAAGAGAAACAAGAGGACTCCTCCTACTGAATTTAGAATGCCCATGCATAAAGGTATTCCAAATAGCAGAAATGCACATACTCCTATAGTAACTCTAAATTTAGACTGCATCACTGATCTAGATGAAAGAGAAGAGATCATCAAAAGATGGGCTACAGAGATTTCCTTAATCATCCAGACTAATCCTGATGATTTCGTAAACACAAAAGCTGTTTTAACTCTTATCGAGCATAAAACCAGCGGGATCGTTCAAAACCATATAAAAATGGTAGAATGGAAACAGGACCTTCACGGTCTAGATTTCTTCAGAGGAATCATAAATATGTTCTATACTATTTTCCTCGGAAAAGATTATTTGAACAATGAAACCTTTGAAATCCAAAAGAAGGCAGAAAAAGCCCGAAGCATCTTAACGAAGCTCCAGCTTTTAGATATCTGTCATCTAGATAGATTCACTTGTATTTATGAGAAACATTTGTACGAAATCCCTTTCGTTACAGAACATAATCAGTGGATTAAGGCCTATCTGATGAAACTTCCAGTTATTGGAGATCAATGCATTGAAAGATGGCGTTTAGAAGCCTCTAATGAATATTCAAAAGCAAGTCTTGCTTTTGCTTCCAGAATTGCAAAGGAAGAAATCACAAAAATCTGTGATACCAGATTCAAGCAACAAAAACTGAAGAACATAAGTCTCAGTTGCTGCAAAACCGTTGGAGATTTCCAAAATCTAAACATCGGGAAAAAATCTTCTGATTTTAAAAAATCTTATAAGCATAAAAAGCTTAAAACCTCTTGGAAAAAGAAAAAGAAGAAATTTTCCCCTGGAAAGTATTTTAGAAAACCTCCAAAACGGTTTGACAGAAAGCCGCCTGACAAGAATTGTCCGCAAGGCAAAAAGAAGTGCAGATGCTGGATCTGCAGTGAAGAAGGACATTATGCAAATGAATGTCCTAACAGGAAGCAATATCCAGAAAAACTCAGGATATTACAAACAGCCACCAACGACGGCTATGAACCTATTGAAGAGGTTTATGAAGGTGAACAATCCGTTCACAAAATACAAATTCTTCCATCCTCAGATGAAGAAGAATTTACTGATGAGTCAGAAACTGACTAACATCAGCCTTCCAAAAATTTTATGGGAGGGGGAGGAAGACAAAAACTTTTGTCTAAACCTTCAAAAAGATCAGGAATCGTTAAGAAACATTACGAATCCTAATTCAATTTATATTTCAGGTACCCTTAATTTCAAAGGATACAAGAAATACAAAGTACATTGTTATGTTGACACAAGTGCCTCACTTTGTATCGCTAGCAAAGAAGTCATTCCACATGACCTCTGGGAAAACTCCCCTAGAGAAATAAGGGCTACCATCGCCGACAAAAATACGATTACAATCAACAAGGTTTGCAGAAACCTCTCAATTGAATTTGCAGGAGAAGTTTTTAACTTCCCAACAATCTACCAGCAAGACTCTGGTATTGATTTAATAATTGGCAATAACTTCTGCCAACTTTATGGTCCTTTCGTTCAATGGCCAGAAATGATAGCCTTTCACCTAAAAAATGAAATGGTCATTATTAAAAAGGTTACCAAAGCCTATAGCCTTGGAAAACCTGGCTTCCTTGAATCAATGGAAAAAGATTCAAAAACGAAGCAAATTCCTGGTACAAACATCACCCAGGAAAACCTAGAACAAGCTTTTCTTCTTGATATAGAAAGGTTTAGAACCATTGAAGAGACCTTAGAAAAAGTCTGTTCTGAAAACCCAATTGACCCTCAGAAAACCAAAGGTTGGATGAAGGCCTCAATTAAACTCATCAATCCTAATACGGTTGTCAGAGTTAGACCTATGAGATACTCTCCTCAAGACAGAGAAGAATTCTCAAAACAGATAAAAGAACTTTTATCAATGAACTTGATTATAGAATCAAATTCACCTCACATGTCCCCGGCATTTCTAGTGGAAAATGAAGCCGAAAAAAGACGAGGAAAGAAAAGAATGGTAGTCAATTACAAGGCTATCAATACTGCAACCATAGGGGATTCTCATAATCTACCTAATATGCAGGAATTACTAACACTTTTAAGAGGAAAAACTATTTTTTCCACTTTCGATTGTAAATCTGGTTTTTGGCAGGTACTGTTAGACGAAGATTCACAACTACTGACGGCATTCACTTGTCCCGACGGTCATTACCAATGGAAAGTTGTACCTTTTGGCTTAAAGCAAGCCCCTAGTATTTTCCAAAGACACATGCAAAATGCTCTAAGAGATTTAGAAAGTTTTTGCACTGTTTATGTTGACGACATTATTGTCTTCAGCAAAAATGAAAGAGAGCATTATTTTCATGTTTTAAAGGTTTTAAATAACATTTCAAAATATGGAATTATTTTTTCAAAAAAGAAAGCTAATCTTTTTAAAACCAAGATTAATTTTCTGGGTCTAGAGATAGATCAAGGGACGCATTGTCCTCAAAAGCATATCTTAGAACATCTTCAAAAATTTTCAAATGTTCTAGAAGATAAAAAGCAACTGCAAAGATTTCTAGGCGTGTTAACTTACGCTGAAACTTATATTGAAAAACTTGCAGCTATGAGAAAGCCACTTCAAGGCAAACTCAAAAAAGATGTAGCCTGGAATTGGACGCAGTCTGATACAGATTATATCAAAAAGATCAAGAAAAATTTAACTGTTTTTCCTAAACTTTATCTTCCTTTACAAGAAGATAAATTAATTATCGAGACAGATGCGTCTGACGATTTTTGGGGAGGAGTTTTAAAAGCAAAAACCTCCGACCAAACGGAAAAAATTTGCAGATATAGCTCCGGTAGCTTCAAAGCCGCTGAGAAAAATTATCATAGCAATGAAAAAGAATTACTCGCTGTAAAAAGAGTAATTACAATATTCAGTGCGTATCTTACTCCAGTAACTTTTCTGGTACGTACAGACAATAAAAATTTTACATATTTCCTTCGTACTAACATTACAGGAGATAGTAAACAAGGTCGACAGATACGTTGGCAATCATGGTTCAGCAGATATTCTTTTATTGTTGAGCATCTCCCCGGAGAGAAAAATGTGCTGGCAGATTGCCTCACAAGAGATTTTCAGCATCTTATATGTCATCAATGATGTCACCAAGCTCCTCACGAGCCCTATATAAGGAGATGATTATCACAACATCTTCCTCACACCATACTCACCTACAAAAAGAGAGGGGGAGATAGAGAGAAAAATTTCTTTTGAAGTTTTTACAAATGAGAAAAATTTCTTTATAAATAAATTTACAAATGGAAGACCTCAAATCACTGAGGATAAAGAAACAAATGCTTCAGATCGAATACGAAGCACAAATCTCTGCTATTGAGCAGAAAATCAAGCTTCTTGAAAGCTTAACAACGGTAACCAAAATACCGGAGAACGAAAGTTCTAAACAAAAGGCTATTCCTGAGCAAACGGCTCCAGGTAAAGAATCAACAAATCCGTTGAAAGCTGATGCTTTGCTAAAAAGCATAACAAAGGATAATACTAGTCCTAACCCCATGTTGGGTAAATCTAGTAGATTGGTTAACACCGATCCCACAGCTGAAGGACTCAGCAGAATGACAACCTTGTCTACTAACAATTCTATGCAGGAACTCAAACTTGCACCAGATTATTTGGGAGCCCTCAAAAACAACTCTCAAACAAGATTCTATGTAATCTACCGTGGACCACACAAAGGCATTCATACCGACTGGGGTCTCGTCGAAACCTTCTGCAGAGAAGAAAAAACTACTTCAAGAAAGTTCAGAACTGAAGAATCTGCTCGTTTCAGTCTAGCAACATATGGAGAAGGCTCTACGTCTAACAAACAGCCACTCCTCAGGCCCAAATTACATAAGGCCAAAGAAGATCACAGAGATCAAAGATTCTCCGATCCAAGAGAAACTCAAGCAGAAGTTGCAGATCAGGCATTAACATGCTCAGTTTTCAGACAACTTTGGAGCAAAGCCAGAGCAGCATACTCTGAAGACTTCACATCCGAAAGATTTTTCACTACGGATAAAAAGTCAAAAAGTCTGTACAACTTCGTTGCAGGTGCAGATCCACTACTGGTCTACCAAGCTTTCCAAGCAGGACTAGTTCACAACATTTATCCAAGCAGCAATCTTCTCGAATTGAAGCTCTTCCCTGCCCAGATGATAGATGCAATTAAGAACTTTAGGAAAAAGGTTCTTAAAGCAAAGGATGAACCTTTGTATATCAACGTCGTCAGTTCAATCACGGATTGGCAACAAGAAGAAAGGTATAACCCCTATTATTTTCTGGAAATAGGCCTTGCTAAAAACAGAAAAGAAATAGAGATATCTCAACCTATGGAAGACAAAGATCTCCCATTTCTTGAAACTCTTCACCCAGTCCGAATCAATGGATTAAGAAGGGTTGCAGAAAAAATCCTAGACACCATCTCAGGATCAAAGAAAAAGGTCAATTATGTTAGCAATAATTGCATAATTACCAGTTGGAGTTACAGCAACACCAACACTGAAGACATGAAGATGATTTCCAAATTTGGAGAAAAATTCATGAAGAACAGTATTGATGCCAGCATCACTACCAGACAAAACTTCTGTCGACAGGCTATACAACTGTTCGAAGATCATTATTGCAGTTACTGTGATAATAATGCTATCTGTGGACCCTCCACTGAAGACGAAGTCTCATCAGAAGACAAAGGCAGCGGGACCCGCGAAGCATAATAATGTAGACTTTTTAAGTCGACCATTATCAAAGGCATCTTTTGCTTTTAATATTATTAAAGTAATGTTCACTTTAATAATTAAACTTACTGTTAGCCAATTGTTCGGCTTTTGTAGGTTATAAATACAAGACCTCCTCAATGAGTTGAAGGCATCGAAAAAACAGAGCAAGCCTCTGAAAATCTATCTTTTCTAGCTTTCATTTAAAGTTATGTCTAGCGAGTAGAACCTCCTAAGGGAGGATGTAATTATAAGAAAAAGCCTTCGGGCTATCTGTTGATAAATAAAGTTTATCCTTTATCATATCTTCTTCACCAAAAATATATGTTTGTGACAGAGTGGCTAAAACTTAAATCTAGTACCATAGGCAGGAGGCCGTTTGGGGAACGTAGAAGTTTTGATACACCACAGGCTGGCAGATTACATTTCCAGTGAAGAAGCAGAATAAATATAAATTATTCTTCAACAGGTATTCTTTCTTATTTTTCATCTTCCTTTATTTCACTTATAAAGATTTTTATAAACCTTCCTTTTGTTATCATGAGTGATTCCAAAAGACAAAGCAAAATTCTTGCAAATCAAGAAATTATTCGAGAAATCGAAATTCAAAAAAATTGGTTAAAAGATGATTATTCTCAACTCGATGAGATTAATAACTATCTTATTCATACCAGTGAATTCAACAAACCCTACTGGATGAAAATAAAAACTGATCTTGTTATTTTAATCATGACCAGAGAACAGTATTTAAATATCAACAAGAGCCATCTTGTTATAAGTTAAATGACTGATTCAAAAATTCAGGCAAATTTCTCTTGTAACCAAAGATTAATTTCTGAAATCAAAGATCTTGAATCCTCGCTTAAAAACGATCATTCTAGATTAGAACAGTTAGAGTATCTTCTTACTCTATCTACTAGCAATATTGCTAAAAATAAATCTAAGACTTATGACAAAAAAGGCTTAGAATACAGTATTTTCCTAAAAGAAAATAGACTACAAATGCTTCGAAAGCATATGTTGATTTGTTAAAAGACTTTTCAAAATGCCTTTTTTCAAACAAGTTTTTGATAAAAACTCTAGATTTCTAAGCCTAGATTCCTTATGTCTACTTATGGTTGGCATAAAAATTTATTTAAAAAATTCCAACTATTTGTCTTCAATTGCATAAATTATTATGTCTTTTGTCAAGGATTGGAATAATCAAATTCACGAAGAAATTCATGAACTTGAAATTCTAATAGAAGCAGAAACCATAAATCTGCAAAATACTCAGAATCAAATTGATGATTTACGATTTGATCCTTATTACGACGCACCTTTTATAAGGTCTTTATTAAATCAAAAAAGATTTATAAAAAGTTCTATTATTGATTTAGAACAAAATGTTTTACAACTTCGCAACAGGATTATATCTTGTTTCTAACCTAATTATAGGGTTAACAATGAATACAACAAGATTGTGTCTTGTTCTTAACCCTAAAATTAGGGTTAGAACCCTAAAATCAGGGTCTAGGGTTTATACCCTATTATATTCCGCATCCGTTATTTTATTGTTATTTTATTGGTATCAGAGCCATGAATAAAGAAAGGGGGATTGAGGAAACTCAGTCAAAAAACGATGAAGATTTTCTCGTCGTAAATGAAAATCAATCAGGTTATTCTGCTGATCTTATGATCCATCAGGATTTACTGAAAAAGATTTCAAAAATCAATTTAAACCTAGATAAAACCAAGGTTTTTAAGATTGAAAATTCTTTAATGAAAGCAGTCCAAAACGCTTTTAAAAGAAAAAACGAGATCTTTTACTGCGTTTCAACTAAAGAGATTTCAATTGACATCAACGATGTTTCAGGAAAAGTTTATTTGCCACTTATTACCAAAAGCGAGATAAGTCAAAAACTTTCAAAAATTCCTAATGATATTAGGAAAAAGATAAATTTCGCTCATATTGGTGCGATAAAGATTCTTATTAAAGCCCAGTTTAGAAATGGAATTGATACTCCAATCAAGATGGCTTTACTTGATAATAGAATCACAAACAGGAAAGATAGTCTTTTGGGCATCGCTCAAGGAAATCTTGCCTATGGTAAATTTATGTTTACCGTCTACCCAAAATTTGGAGTAAGTTTAAATACAAAAAACTTAAACCAAATATTGAGTTTCTACCATCAATTCGAAAGAAACGATTTGATGAATAAAGGAGATAAAGTTTTCACTATAACTTATCTTCTTGGATATGCTCTATCCAATAGTCATCATTCCATTGACTATAAAAATAGCTCTACAATTGAAATAGACGACTTATTTCAAGAAATAGGATCTATTCAAGAAAATCATTTTAGTGAAATCACTAATGATAAAGACGACTGGATCTTAGATATTTCTAAAGATAAAGAAGTTTATGGAGAAACATCTACCATAAAACCAATAGAAAGCCAACTCCTTGAAGAACATAGATCTTCAACGACAAGAGATATGGTTAAATCTATGTCCATAAGAATTGATTCTATGAGTAATATACTCAAAGAATTAACAGGACCATGAGCTTGGAAAGAGTCAAAGAAGAAATCTCTAATCTTATCCTTAAGATTGAAGAATTCTCTGCTAAAATTGATATTCTCATCAATAATAGTACAAAGACAATCTCTGAAATTGAAATTGCCTCTGCAAAAACAATTACAGAAATTTCCAAAATTATCTCTGAAAAGAATAATATAACTTGCAATTGCAAAAAGCAAGAAAGTTCAGGAAAGTACAAAAACCTGAAATATTATTCTCCTCCAAATGTTGAAGAAACAATTGGAAACAAAGAGTTAATTATAAGCAAAGAGAAAGACGATTTTCAGCTTATAAATTGGCCTTCTAAATGAGTTCTATCTCAGAAAAGCTTGAAGACTTCTTCTTCAATAATATTGATCTCTGCGATCAAAAAATCATTCAGCTCTTATCTTTAAGTAATGAAGAGTGCGAAGAAAAATACAAAGAGGAACCTCATCTTTTCGATGAATATCTTTTTACAACGCAAGTAAAAGAACCAGAGACAGAATCTGATCCAGAAGATGAAGATCAAACTTCAAATATAAGACCCGTCAAATTTGAAGGTCTCTTTGAAGAAGACTTCGATTACGCAGAATCTTCTAACACTGGAAGAAAGAGAAACAAGAGGACTCCTCCTACTGAATTTAGAATGCCCATGCATAAAGGTATTCCAAATAGCAGAAATGCACATACTCCTATAGTAACTCTAAATTTAGACTGCATCACTGATCTAGATGAAAGAGAAGAGATCATCAAAAGATGGGCTACAGAGATTTCCTTAATCATCCAGACTAATCCAGATGATTTCGTAAACACAAAAGCTGTTTTAACTCTCATCGAGCATAAAACCAGCGGGATCGTTCAAAACCATATAAAAATGGTAGAATGGAAACAGGACCTCCACGGTCTAGATTTCTTCAGAGGAATCATAAATATGTTCTATACTATTTTCCTCGGAAAAGATTATTTGAACAATGAAACCTTTGAAATCCAAAAGAAGGCAGAAAAAGCCCGAAGCATCTTAACGAAGCTCCAGCTTTTAGATATCTGTCATCTCGATAGATTCACTTGTATTTATGAGAAACACTTGTACGAAATCCCTTTCGTTACAGAACATAATCAGTGGATTAATGCCTATCTGATGAAACTCCCAGTTATTGGAGATCAATGCATTGAAAGATGGCGTTTAGAAGCCTCTAATGAATATTCAAAAGCAAGTCTTGCTTTTGCTTCCAGAATTGCAAAGGAAGAGATCACAAAAATCTGTGATACCAGATTCAAGCAACAAAAACTGAAGAACATAAGTCTCAGTTGCTGCAAAACCGTTGGAGATTTCCAAAATCTAAACATCGGAAAAAAATCTTCTGATTTTAAGAAAAAATCTTACAAGCATAAAAAGCTTAAAACCTCTTGGAAAAAGAAAAAGAAGAAATTTTCCCCTGGAAAGTATTTTAGAAAACCTCCAAAACGGTTTGACAGAAAGCCGCCTGACAAGAATTGTCCGCAAGGCAAAAAGAAGTGCAGATGCTGGATCTGCAGTGAAGAAGGACATTATGCAAATGAATGTCCTAACAGGAAGCAATATCCAGAAAAACTCAGGATATTACAAACAGCCACCAACGACGGCTATGAACCTATTGAAGAGGTTTATGAAGGTGAACAATCCGTTCACAAAATACAAATTCTTCCATCCTCAGATAAAGAAGAATTTACTGATGAGTCAGAAACTGACTAACATCAGCCTTCCAAAAATTTTATGGGAGGGGGAGGAAGACAAAAACTTTTGTCTAAACCTTCAAAAAGATCAGGAATCGTTAAGAAACATCACGAATCCTAATTCAATTTATATTTCAGGTACCCTTAATTTCAAAGGATACAAGAAATACAAAGTACATTGTTATGTTGACACAGGTGCCTCACTTTGTATCGCTAGCAAAGAAGTCATTCCACATGACCTCTGGGAAAATTCCCCTAGAGAAATAAGGGCTACCATCGCCGACAAAAATACGATTACAATCAACAAGGTTTGCAGAAACCTCTCAATTGAATTTGCAGGAGAAGTTTTTAACTTCCCAACAATCTACCAGCAAGACTCTGGTATTGATTTAATAATTGGCAATAACTTCTGCCAACTTTATGGTCCTTTCGTTCAATGGCCAGAAATGATAGCCTTTCACCTAAAAAATGAAATGGTCATTATTAAAAAGGTTACCAAAGCCTATAGCCTTGGAAAACCTGGCTTCCTTGAATCAATGGAAAAAGATTCAAAAACGAAGCAAATTCCTGGTACAAACATCACCCAGGAGAACCTAGAACAAGCTTTTCTTCTTGATATAGAAAGGTTTAGAACTATTGAAGAGACCTTAGAAAAAGTCTGTTCTGAAAACCCAATTGACCCTCAGAAAACCAAAGGTTGGATGAAGGCCTCAATTAAACTCATCAATCCTAATACGGTTGTCAGAGTTAGACCTATGAGATACTCTCCTCAAGACAGAGAAGAATTCTCAAAACAGATAAAAGAACTTTTATCAATGAACTTGAGTATAGAATCAAATTCACCTCACATGTCCCCGGCATTTCTAGTGGAAAATGAAGCCGAAAAAAGACGAGGAAAGAAAAGAATGGTAGTCAATTACAAGGCGATCAATACTGCAACCATAGGGGATTCTCATAATCTACCTAATATGCAGGAATTACTAACACTTTTAAGAGGAAAAAATATTTTTTCCACTTTCGATTGTAAATCTGGTTTTTGGCAGGTACTGTTAGACGAAGATTCACAACTACTGACTGCATTCACTTGTCCCGACGGTCATTACCAATGGAAAGTTGTACCTTTTGGCTTAAAGCAAGCCCCTAGTATTTTCCAAAGACACATGCAAAATGCTCTAAGAGATTTAGAAAGTTTTTGCACTGTTTATGTTGACGACATTATTGTCTTCAGCAAAAATGAAAGAGAGCATTATTTTCATGTTTTAAAGGTTTTAAATAACATTTCAAAATATGGAATTATTCTTTCAAAAAAGAAAGCTAATCTTTTTAAAACCAAGATTAATTTTCTGGGTCTAGAGATAGATCAAGGGACGCATTGTCCTCAAAAGCATATCTTAGAACATCTTCAAAAAATTTCAAATGTTCTAGAAGATAAAAAGCAACTGCAAAGATTTCTAGGCGTGTTAACTTACGCTGAAACTTATATTGAAAAACTTGCAGCTATGAGAAAGCCACTTCAAGGCAAACTCAAAAAAGATGTAGCCTGGAATTGGACGCAGTCCGATACAGATTATATCAAAAAGATCAAGAAAAATTTAACTGTTTTTCCTAAACTTTATCTTCCTTTACAAGAAGATAAATTAATTATCGAGACAGATGCGTCTGACGATTTTTGGGGAGGAGTTTTAAAAGCAAAAACCTCCGACCAAACGGAAAAAATTTGCAGATATAGCTCCGGTAGCTTCAAAGCCGCTGAGAAAAATTATCATAGCAATGAAAAAGAATTACTCGCTGTAAAAAGAGTAATTACAAAATTCAGTGCGTATCTTACTCCAGTAACTTTTCTGGTACGTACAAACAATAAAATTTTTACATATTTCCTACGTACTAACATTACAGGAGATAGTAAACAAGGTCGACAGATACGTTGGCAATCATGGTTCAGCAGATATTCTTTTACTGTTGAGCATCTCCCCGGAGAGAAAAATGTGCTGGCAGATTGCCTCACAAGAGATTTTCAGCATCTTATATGTCATCAATGATGTCACCAAGCTCCTCACGAGCCCTATATAAGGAGATGATTATCACAACATCTTCCTCACACCATACTCACCTACAAAAAGAGAGGGGGAGATAGAGAGAAAATTTTCTTTTGAAGTTTTTACAAATGAGAAAAATTTCTTTATAAAGAAATTTACAAATGGAAGACCTCAAATCACTGAGGATAAAGAAACAAATGCTTCAGATCGAATACGAAGCACAAATCTCTGCTATTGAGCAGAAAATCAAGCTTCTTGAAAGCTTAACAACGGTAACCAAAATACCGGAGAACGAAAGTTCTAAACAAAAGGCTATTCCTGAGCAAACGGCTCCAGGTAAAGAATCAACAAATCCGTTGAAAGCTGATGCTTTGCTAAAAAGCATAACAAAGGATAATACTAGTCCTAACCCCATGTTGGGTAAATCTAGTAGATTGGTTAACACCGATCCCACAGTTGAAGGACTCAGCAGAATGACAACCTTGTCTACTAACAATTCTATGCAGGAACTCAAACTTGCACCAGATTATTTGGGAGCCCTCAAAAACAACTCTCAAACAAGATTCTATGTAATCTACCGTGGACCACAGAAAGGCATTCATACCGACTGGGGTCTCGTCGAAACCTTCTGCAGAGAAGGAAAAACTACTTCAAGAAAGTTCAGAACTGAAGAATCTGCTCGTTTCAGTCTAGCAACATATGGAGAAGGCTCTACGTCTAACAAACAGCCACTCCTCAGGCCCAAATTACATAAGGCCAAAGAAGATCACAGAGATCAAAGATTCTCCGATCCAAGAGAAACTCAAGCAGAAGTTGCAGATCAGGCATTAACATGCTCAGTTTTCAGACAACTTTGGAGCAAAGCCAGAGCAGCATACTCTGAAGACTTCACATCCGAAAGATTTTTCACTACGGATAAAAAGTCAAAAAGTCTGTACAACTTCGTTGCAGGTGCAGATCCACTACTGGTCTACCAAGCTTTCCAAGCAAGACTAGTTCACAACATTTATCCAAGCAGCAATCTTCTCGAATTGAAGCTCTTCCCTGCCCAGATGATAGATGCAATTAAGAACTTTAGGAAAAAGGTTCTTAAAGCAAAGGATGAACCTTTGTATATCAACGTCGTCAGTTCAATCACGGATTGGCAACAAGAAGAAAGGTATAACCCCTATTATTTTCTGGAAATAGGCCTTGCTAAAAACAGAAAAGAAATAGAGATATCTCAACCTATGGAAGACAAAGATCTCCCATTTCTTGAAACTCTTCACCCAGTCCGAATCAATGGATTAAGAAGGGTTGCAGAAAAAATCCTAGACACCATCTCAGGATCAAAGAAAAAGGTCAATTATGTTAGCAATAATTGCATAATTACCAGTTGGAGTTACAGCAACACCAACACTGAAGACATGAAGATGATTTCCAAATTTGGAGAAAAATTCATGAAGAACAGTATTGATGCCAGCATCACTACCAGACAAAACTTCTGTCGACAGGCTATACAACTGTTCGAAGATCATTATTGCAGTTACTGTGATAATAATGCTATCTGTGGACCCTCCACTGAAGACGAAGTCTCATCAGAAGACAAAGGCAGCGGGACCCGCGAAGCATAATAATGTAGACTTTTTAAGTCGACCATTATCAAAGGCATCTTTTGCTTTTAATATTATTAAAGTAATGTTCACTTTAATAATTAAACTTACTGTTAGCCAATTGTTCGGCTTTTGTAGGTTATAAATACAAGACCTCCTCAATGAGTTGAAGGCATCGAAAAAACAGAGCAAGCCTCTGAAAATCTATATTTTCTATCTTATAATTACATCCTCCCTTAGGAGGTTCTACTCGCTAGACATAACTTTAAATGAAAGCTAGAAAAGATAGATTTTCAGAGGCTTGCTCTGTTTTTTCGATGCCTTCAACTCATTGAGGAGGTCTTGTATTTATAACCTACAAAAGCCGAACAATTGGCTAACAGTAAGTTTAATTATTAAAGTGAACATTACTTTAATAATATTAAAAGCAAAAGATGCCTTTGATAATGGTCGACTTAAAAAGTCTACATTATTATGCTTCGCAGGTCCCGCTGCCTTTGTCTTCTGATGAGACTTCGTCTTTAGTGGAGGGTCCACAGATAGCATTATTATCACAGTAACTGCAATAATGATCTTCGAACAGTTGTATAGCCTGTCGACAGAAGTTTTGTCTGGTAGTGATGCTGGCATCAATACTGTTCTTCATGAATTTTTCTCCAAATTTGGAAATCATCTTCATGTCTTCAGTGTTGGTGTTGCTGTAACTCCAACTGGTAATTATGCAATTATTGCTAACATAATTGACCTTTTTCTTTGATCCTGAGATGGTGTCTAGGATTTTTTCTGCAACCCTTCTTAATCCATTGATTCGGACTGGGTGAAGAGTTTCAAGAAATGGGAGATCTTTGTCTTCCATAGGTTGAGATATCTCTATTTCTTTTCTGTTTTTAGCAAGGCCTATTTCCAGAAAATAATAGGGGTTATACCTTTCTTCTTGTTGCCAATCCGTGATTGAACTGACGACGTTGATATACAAAGGTTCATCCTTTGCTTTAAGAACCTTTTTCCTAAAGTTCTTAATTGCATCTATCAACTGGGCAGGGAAGAGCTTCAATTCGAGAAGATTGCTGCTTGGATAAATGTTGTGAACTAGTCCTGCTTGGAAAGCTTGGTAGACCAGTAGTGGATCTGCACCTGCAACGAAGTTGTACAGACTTTTTGACTTTTTATCCGTAGTGAAAAATCTTTCGGATGTGAAGTCTTCAGAGTATGCTGCTCTGGCTTTGCTCCAAAGTTGTCTGAAAACTGAGCATGTTAATGCCTGATCTGCAACTTCTGCTTGAGTTTCTCTTGGATCGGAGAATCTTTGATCTCTGTGATCTTCTTTGGCCTTATGTAATTTGGGCCTGAGGAGTGGCTGTTTGTTAGACGTAGAGCCTTCTCCATATGTTGCTAGACTGAAACGAGCAGATTCTTCAGTTCTGAACTTTCTTGAAGTAGTTTTTCCTTCTCTGCAGAAGGTTTCGACGAGACCCCAGTCGGTATGAATGCCTTTGTGTGGTCCACGGTAGATTACATAGAATCTTGTTTGAGAGTTGTTTTTTAGGGCTCCCAATTAATCTGGTGCAAGTTTGAGTTCCTGCATAGAATTGTTAGTAGACAAGGTTGTCATTCTGCTGAGTCCTTCAGCTGTGGGATCGGTGTTAACCAATCTACTAGATTTACCCAACATGGGGTTAGGACTAGTATTATCCTTTGTTATGCTTTTTAGCAAAGCATCAGCTTTCAACGGATTTGTTGATTCTTTACCTGGAGCCGTTTGCTCAGGAATAGCCTTTTGTTTAGAACTTTCGTTCTCCGGTATTTTGGTTACCGTTGTTAAGCTTTCAAGAAGCTTGATTTTCTGCTCAATAGCAGAGATTTGTGCTTCGTATTCGATCTGAAGCATTTGTTTCTTTATCCTCAGTGATTTGAGGTCTTCCATTTGTAAATTTCTTTATAAAGAAATTTTTCTCATTTGTAAAAACTTCAAAAGAAATTTTTCTCTCTATCTCCCCCTCTCTTTTTGTAGGTGAGTATGGTGTGAGGAAGATGTTGTGATAATCATCTCCTTATATAGGGCTCGTGAGGAGCTTGGTGACATCATTGATGACATATAAGATGCTGAAAATCTCTTGTGAGGCAATCTGCCAGCACATTTTTCTCTCCGGGGAGATGCTCAACAGTAAAAGAATATCTGCTGAACCATGATTGCCAACGTATCTGTCGACCTTGTTTACTATCTCCTGTAATGTTAGTACGAAGGAAATATGTAAAATTTTTATTGTCTGTACGTACCAGAAAAGTTACTGGAGTAAGATACGCACTGAATTTTGTAATTACTCTTTTTACAGCGAGTAATTCTTTTTCATTGCTATGATAATTTTTCTCAGCGGCTTTGAAGCTACCGGAGCTATATCTGCAAATTTTTTCCGTTTGGTCGGAGGTTTTTGCTTTTAAAACTCCTCCCCAAAAATCGTCAGACGCATCTGTCTCGATAATTAATTTATCTTATTGTAAAGGAAGATAAAGTTTAGGAAAAACAGTTAAATTTTTCTTGATCTTTTTGATATAATCTGTATCAGACTGCGTCCAATTCCAGGCTACATCTTTTTTGAGTTTGCCTTGAAGTGGCTTTCTCATAGCTGCAAGTTTTTCAATATAAGTTTCAGCGTAAGTTAACACGCCTAGAAATCTTTGCAGTTGCTTTTTATCTTCTAGAACATTTGAAATTTTTTGAAGATGTTCTAAGATATGCTTTTGAGGACAATGCGTCCCTTGATCTATCTCTAGACCCAGAAAATTAATCTTGGTTTTAAAAAGATTAGCTTTCTTTTTTGAAAGAATAATTCCATATTTTGAAATGTTATTTAAAACCTTTAAAACATGAAAATAATGCTCTCTTTCATTTTTGCTGAAGACAATAATGTCGTCAACATAAACAGTGCAAACACTTTCTAAATCTCTTAGAGCATTTTGCATGTGTCTTTGGAAAATACTAGGGGCTTGCTTTAAGCCAAAAGGTACAACTTTCCATTGGTAATGACCGTCGGGACAAGTGAATGCCGTCAGTAGTTGTGAATCTTCGTCTAACAGTACCTGCCAAAAACCAGATTTACAATCGAAAGTGGAAAAAATATTTTTTCCTCTTAAAAGTGTTAGTAATTCCTGCATATTAGGTAGATTATGAGAATCCCCTATGGTTGCAGTATTGATAGCCTTGTAATTGACTACCATTCTTTTCTTTCCTCGTCTTTTTTCGGCTTCATTTTCCACTAGAAATGCCGGGGACATGTGAGGTGAATTTGATTCTATAATCAAGTTCATTGATAAAAGTTCTTTTATCTGTTTTGAGAATTCTTCTCTGTCTTGAGGAGAGTATCTCATAGGTCTAACTCTGACAACCGTATTAGGATTGATGAGTTTAATTGAGGCCTTCATCCAACCTTTGGTTTTCTGAGGGTCAATTGGGTTTTCAGAACAGACTTTTTCTAAGGTCTCTTCAATAGTTCTAAACATTTCTATATCAAGACGAAAAGCTTGTTCTAGGTTCTCCTGGGTGATGTTTGTACCAGGAATTTGCTTCGTTTTTGAATCTTTTTCCATTGATTCAAGGAAGCCAGGTTTTCCAAGGCTATAGGCTTTGGTAACCTTTTTAATAATGACCATTTCATTTTTTAGGTGAAAGGCTATCATTTCTGGCCATTGAACGAAAGGACCATAAAGTTGGCAGAAGTTATTGCCAATTATTAAATCAATACCAGAGTCTTGCTGGTAGATTGTTGGGAAGTTAAAAACTTCTCCTGCAAATTCAATTGAGAGGTTTCTGCAAACCTTGTTGATTGTAATCGTATTTTTGTCGGCGATGGTAGCCCTTATTTCTCTAGGGGAATTTTCCCAGAGGTCATGTGGAATGACTTCTTTGCTAGCGATACAAAGTGAGGCACCTGTGTCAACATAACAATGTACTTTGTATTTCTTGTATCCTTTGAAATTAAGGGTACCTGAAATATAAATTGAATTAGGATTCGTGATGTTTCTTAACGATTCCTGATCTTTTTGAAGGTTTAGACAAAAGTTTTTGTCTTCCTCCCCCTCCCATAAATTTTTTGGAAGGCTGATGTTAGTCAGTTTCTGACTCATCAGTAAATTCTTCTTTATCTGAGGATGGAAGAATTTGTATTTTGTGAACGGATTGTTCACCTTCATAAACCTCTTCAATAGGTTCATAGCCGTCGTTGGTGGCTGTTTGTAATATCCTGAGTTTTTCTGGATATTGCTTCCTGTTAGGACATTCATTTGCATAATGTCCTTCTTCACTGCAGATCCAGCATCTGCACTTCTTTTTGCCTTGCGGACAATTCTTGTCAGGCGGCTTTCTGTCAAACCGTTTTGGAGGTTTTCTAAAATACTTTCCAGGGGAATTTTTCTTCTTTTTCTTTTTCCAAGAGGTTTTAAGCTTTTTATGCTTATAAGATTTTTTAAAATCAGAAGATTTTTTCCCGATGTTTAGATTTTGGAAATCTCCAACGGTTTTGCAGCAACTGAGACTTATGTTCTTCAGTTTTTGTTGCTTGAATCTGGTATCACAGATTTTTGTGATTTCTTCCTTTGCAATTCTGGAAGCAAAAGCAAGACTTGCTTTTGAATATTCATTAGAGGCTTCTAAACGCCATCTTTCAATGCATTGATCTCCAATAACTGGAAGTTTCATCAGATAGGCATTAATCCACTGATTATGTTCTGTAACGAAAGGGATTTCGTACAAATGTTTCTCATAAATACAAGTGAATCTATCTAGATGACAGATATCTAAAAGCTGGAGCTTCGTTAAGATGCTTCGGGCTTTTTCTGCCTTCTTTTGGATTTCAAAGGTTTCATTGTTCAAATAATCTTTTCCGAGGAAAATAGTATAGAACATATTTATGATTCCTCTGAAGAAATCTAGACCGTGAAGGTCCTGTTTCCATTCTACCATTTTTATATGGTTTTGAACGATCCCGCTGGTTTTATGCTCGATAAGAGTTAAAACAGCTTTTGTGTTTACGAAATCATCAGGATTAGTCTGGATGATTAAGGAAATCTCTGTAGCCCATCTTTTGATGATCTCTTCTCTTTCATCTAGATCAGTGATGCAGTCTAAATTTAGAGTTACTATAGGAGTATGTGCATTTCTGCTATTTGGAATACCTTTATGCATGGGCATTCTAAATTCAGTAGGAGGAGTCCTCTTGTTTCTCTTTCTTCCAGTGTTAGAAGATTCTGCGTAATCGAAGTCTTCTTCAAAGAGACCTTCAAATTTGACGGGTCTTATATTTGAAGTTTGATCTTCATCTTCTGGATCAGATTCTGTCTCTGGTTCTTTTACTTGCGTTGTAAAAAGATATTCATCGAAAAGATGAGGTTCCTCTTTGTATTTTTCTTCGCACTCTTCATTACTTAAAGATAAGAGCTGAATGATTTTTTGATCGCAGAGATCAATATTATTGAAGAAGAAGTCTTCAAGCTTTTCTGAGATAGAACTCATTTAGAAGGCCAATTTATAAGCTGAAAATTGTCTTTCTCTTTGCTTATAATTAACTCTTTGTTTCCAATTGTTTCTTCAACATTTGGAGGAGAATAATATTTCAGGTTTTTGTACTTTCCTGAACTTTCTTGCTTTTTGCAATTGCAAGTTATATTATTCTTTTCAGAGATAATTTTGGAAATTTCTGTAATTGTTTTTGCAGAGGCAATTTCAATTTCAGAGATTGTCTTTGTACTATTATTGATGAGAATATCAATTTTAGCAGAGAATTCTTCAATCTTAAGGATAAGATTAGAGATTTCTTCTATTTCAATTGTAGAGCTATTTTTATAGTCAATGGAATGATGACTATTGGATAGAGCATATCCAAGAAGATAAGTTATAGTGAAAACTTTATCTCCTTTATTCATCAAATCGTTTCTTTCGATTTGATGGTAGAAACTCAATATTTGGTTTAAGTTTTTTGTATTTAAACTTACTCCAAATTTTGGGTAGACGGTAAACATAAATTTACCATAGGCAAGATTTCCTTGAGCGATGCCCAAAAGACTATCTTTCCTGTTTGTGATTCTATTATCAAGTAAAGCCATCTTGATTGGAGTATCAATTCCATTTCTAAACTGGGCTTTAATAAGAATCTTTATCGCACCAATATGAGCGAAATTTATCTTTTTCCTAATATCATTAGGAATTTTTGAAAGTTTTTGACTTATCTCGCTTTTGGTAATAAGTGGCAAATAAACTTTTCCTGAAACATCGTTGATGTCAATTGAAATCTCTTTAGTTGAAACGCAGTAAAAGATCTCGTTTTTTCTTTTAAAAGCGTTTTGGACTGCTTTCATTAAAGAATTTTCAATCTTAAAAACCTTGGTTTTATCTAGGTTTAAATTGATTTTTGAAATCTTTTTCAGTAAATCCTGATGGATCATAAGATCAGCAGAATAACCTGATTGATTTTCATTTACGACGAGAAAATCTTCATCGTTTTTTGACTGAGTTTCCTCAATCCCCCTTTCTTTATTCATGGCTCTGATACCAATAAAATAACAATAAAATAATTCAGTCAAAATTTAGAAATATCTTTTTACAAAGAAAGGGGGATTGAGGAAAAAATCATTCAGCTCTTATCTTTAAGTAATGAAGAGTGCGAAGAAAAATACAAAGAGGAACCTCATCTTTTCGATGAATATCTTTTTACAACGCAAGTAAAAGAACCAGAGACTGAATCTGATCCAGAAGATGAAGATCAAACTTCAAATATAAGACCCGTCAAATTTGAAGGTCTCTTTGAAGAAGACTTCGATTACGCAGAATCTTCCAACACTGGAAGAAAGAGAAACAAGAGGACTCCTCCTACTGAATTTAGAATGCCCATGCATAAAGGTATTCCAAATAGCAGAAATGCACATACTCCTATAGTAACTCTAAATTTAGACTGCATCACTGATCTAGATGAAAGAGAAGAGATCATCAAAAGATAGGCTACAGAGATTTCCTTAATCATCCAGACTAATCCTGATGATTTCGTAAACACAAAAGCTGTTTTAACTCTTATCGAGCATAAAACCAGCGGGATCGTTCAAAACCATATAAAAATGGTAGAATGGAAACAGGACCTTCACGGTCTAGATTTCTTCAGAGGAATCATAAATATGTTCTATACTATTTTCCTCGGAAAAGATTATTTGAACAATGAAACCTTTGAAATCCAAAAGAAGGCAGAAAAAGCCCGAAGCATCTTAACGAAGCTCCAGCTTTTAGATATCTGTCATCTAGATAGATTCACTTGTATTTATGAGAAACATTTGTACGAAATCCCTTTCGTTACAGAACATAATCAGTGGATTAATGCCTATCTGATGAAACTTCCAGTTATTGGAGATCAATGCATTGAAAGATGGCGT
>CM066323.1:0-105000 GCA_033807775.1 Saussurea involucrata
ATATGCTTCATGCATATTTTTATCTTTTTGCCTTGGGATCTGGTGGGGGGATTCTGGGATGATGATATAAGGTGGAGATGGGTAGAGGAGATTAGGCTTTTGAACTTGTCTTGGAGGTATAAGGAGGTTTTTTGGGAGGATTGGTTAGTTTGTAAGGTGGACTATTCTTTGGTGTATAGGGTTCTTTGGTGGACTATCTTGTTGATTTTTCTACCGATATGGAGGATAAAAGTAGAGGAGAATAGGATTTTTCATTTTCTTGGTTTACCTGGTTTAATAGAGAAGCAAATGTTTGGTTTTTCTATTAACCCAGTTTTTTTGACAGGGGAGGATAATACTTTTTTTGGAGACAGCAGTAGGTGGCTTGGTGCTACTGCTAATAATTTTCTTTGTGCATATCACAGATTTGAGGTTGCAAATTGGTGGATGGAAAATCTCTTGAGGTCTGAATGGCCTGATAGACACAGCAGAATTCTATTTCTACTGCTTGGGAGTGGGTGTTTTGGACATCCTGGTAAGCATCACTGGTATGGACTGAATTTATATCAGCTCAGTATGATTGGGGTTGGGGAGTTTTTGGCTGTGGGAAATCAGCTTGGTGCTTACTGCTTGCAATTGGGCTTATTGTGCATAAGTCAGTCCTGCAGGTATGGTTTCTTTCCCCTGTTCCTTCTCTCTAATTTGAGGAATTTGGTTTTTATTGGATGTGAGAGTGGCCTTTTCTCCCTGTATGTGTGTGAGTTTTTGCCCCCCTCCTTTTTTTGATCTATTATTTGGGTGGCAAGAAACAGGCTGGTCATTGATCCCTTTTCTTTGTACTTCCTTGTTCCAAGCTTTTCTGGCAAAATGGTGCACTGGTGGCTGGTCATTGATCCTGCTGGTGCACTCATTCTTTTGGAACTTTCTGCGTGGGTTTTGGCCTCTCACATCCTTGTTTTTCTCCTAGGAGATATAAGGTTGTCTTTTGTTTGGATTAACTCCTTTAATCCAAACCTTTGCTTCTTTCTTTTCTTTGGTCTAATATGTGCATACTTACTGCTTCTGCATATGGTCCATCTCAATGTGAGTAAAATTGTTAGAGATGTTGATAGTTTTGAAAAGGGGAACTTCATTGTTCCATGGCCTCAGCAGGTAGTTTTTAGTTCTGCTGATCTGTTGATAATTGGAGGTACTAGGTGGATTAATTGTACAGGAAAGATTCTTTGGTTCACTTTCATGTTGTCAATGGCAAAATGCCATATTGACAGTCCTTGTGTGGATCTGGATAATATGTTAAGGATTTATAAGTTGGACTTAAGGAGCTACTGGGTGCTAAGTGTCTTATTCCCTACCCATTTGTTTGACTCCATTCTAAACCTGTTGAATACTACTCTGGTATCTCAACCTTTTGTTTCTTGCTGGTCGTTTGGTCGGAAAATCTGGCATACTGCCATTTTCTCTTTTCTATCCTATTGGAATCGCAATCACTACCAATATCAAGTATGTGGTCAGTCCAAGTTTGGATATAGAGTGATTAGGAAAATGTTTAATATGATTGGAGTAGTTTATGAGGAAATGATATTCATGGAGAAATATTGGATCAGAAACTGGTTAAATTGCTACTGGTATCCAATGGCCAGAGGACAAATTGGCCTTGTTCTTGTTGTTATTTGGAATGACAGCAATGGAAAGAAGCTTCTGTTGACATGTTGGATTCACATAAGACCTCATAATTCTCTGAACTTAGGGCTTGGAAATCTGTTTTGGGAAGGTATTAGGGGATGCTACTCCATATGGATCTGTGATTATGGAAGAGTTTATTGCGATTGTAAGAATGATCGCATCTGGAACTGGATAATTTTGGAGAGACAAAGAGTTACTGGGCTGAGGTTTAATGGAGTTTTATTTTGGATAAGAATGGGCCAAAAGGGAATTGGTAGTTGGATTGTTAATATGGACTGTGATAAGATGGTTTTGTGGGCTGAGCTAAAAATTAAGAATCATAATGAGATTGGGCTGATTATTGATGTCTATTTGGGCCATGAAAAAGCTGCTAACTTCTTTTGCTGGGTTCATGAGAAAGGGCGGGATTTTGATGGTGTTGGGCCTGCTCTTAACCTGCATTTTGATGATTTCGAGAACTGGGCTGATTTACAATTGGGTCACTTCAAGACTTGGGCTGTTGCGGCTTGTCAGAAATGGATCAAAGCTGCTAGATTTCATGTTGGGCTCTTTGGCAAAGTTAAATGCCTTAGGTACTTTTTTGGGCTTTACTTTTTGTACTTATGGATTATTATTTCTTTCCTTGAGCATAGATACTTGGTTTTTTGGATGTTGCCTAAGCACATCCTTAGTAGGTTTTTTGTATTCCTTGGGGTATGCCCCTCGTAGTTTGTCTCTTTTTTTTGATGTTTGAATAAATTTTTCCGGGGTTCCGTCCCCTTTTCCCAAAAAAAAAAAAAAAACCTAAACCCTAAACCCTACACCCTAAACCCTAAACCCTAAACCCTAAACCCTTACTCTACCCACTGGCAGTATTGCTGGTAATAAATCTTCCAAGATTTACAACAAAAACATCTTAGAATACATTATTAATTCTAAGGAAAATAGAATACAAATGCTACGAAAGCATATGTTGATTTGTTAAAAAGTCTAGACTTTTCTAGATTCCTTATGTCTACTAGTGGTTGGCATAAAAAATTATTTAAAAACTCCAGTTAGTTGTCATATGCATAATTATTTTATGTCTTTTGTCAAAAATTGGAATAATCAAATTCAAGAAGAAATTCTTGAACTTGAAATTCTAATAGAAGCAGAAACCATAAATCTGCAGACTACTCAGAATCAAATTGATGACATCAGATTTGATCCTTATTATGAAAAACACTATTTAAGTGCTTTATTAAATCAAAAAATATTTATAAAAAGTTCTATTATTTTATTAGAACAAAATGTTTTACAACTTCGCAACAGGATTATATCTTGTTTCTAAACCTAATTCTAGGGTTAATAATGAATACAACAAGATTGTGTCTTGTTCTTAACCCTAAAATTAGGGTTAGAACCCTAAAATTAGGGTTAGAACCCTAAAATCAGGGTTTAGGGTTTATTACCCTATTATATTCCGCATCCGTCATTTTATTGGTATCAGGAGGAAGACAAAAACTTTTGTCTAAACCTTCAAAAAGATCAGGAATCGTTAAGAAACATTACGAATCCTAATTCAATTTATATTTCAGGTACCCTTAATTTCAAAGGATACAAGAAATACAAAGTACATTGTTATGTTGACACAGGTGCCTCACTTTGTATCGCTAGCAAAGAAGTCATTCCACATGACCTCTGGGAAAATTCCCCAAGAGAAATAAGGGCTACCATCGCCGATTAAAATACAATTACAATTAACAAGGTTTATAGAAACCTCTCAATTGAATTTGCAGGAGAAGTTTTTAACTTCCCAACAATCTACCAGCAAGACTCTGGTATTGATATTATAATTGGCAATAACTTCTGCCAACTCTATGGTCCTTTTGTTCAATGGCCAGAAATGATATCCTTTCATCTCAAAAATGAAATGGTCATTATCAAAAAGGTTACCAAAGCCTATAGCCTTGGAAAACCTGGCTTCCTTGAATCAATGAAAAAAGATTCAAAAACGAAGCAAATCCCAGGTACGAACATTACCCAGGAAAAACTAGAACAAGCTTTTCTTCTTGATATAGAAAGGTTTAGAGCTATAGAAGAGACCTTAGACAAAGTCTGTTCTGAAAACCCAATTGACCCTCAGAAAACTAAAGGTTGGATGAAGGCTTCAATTAAACTCATCAATCCTAACACGGTTGTCAGAGTTAGACCTATGAGATACTCTCCTCAAGACAGAGAAGAATTCTCAAAACAGATAAAAGAACTTTTATCTATGAATTTGATCAAAGAATCAAAATCACCTCATATGTCCCCGGCATTTTTAGTTGAAAATGAAGCCGAAAAACGACGAGGAAAGAAAAGGATGGTAGTTAATTATAAGGCTATCAATACTGCAACCATAGGGGATTCTCACAATCTTCCTAATATGCAGGAACTACTAACACTTTTAAGAGGAAAAAATATATTTTCCACTTTCGATTGTAAATCTGGTTTTTGGCAGGTACTGTTAGACGAAGATTCACAACTACTGACGGCATTCACTTGTCCCGACGGTCATTACCAATGGAGAGTTGTACCTTTCGGCTTAAAGCAAGCCCCAAGTATTTTCCAAAGACACATGCAAAATGCTCTAAGAGATTTAGAAAGTTTTTGCACAGTTTATGTTGATGACATTATTGTCTTCAGCAAAAATGAAAGAGAGCATTATTTTCATGTTTTAAAGGTTTTAAACAACATTTCAAAATATGGAATTATTCTTTCAAAAAAGAAGGCTAATCTTTTTAAATCAAAGATTAATTTTCTGGGTCTAGAAATAGATCAAGGGACTCATTGTCCTCAAAAGCATATCTTAGAACATCTTCAAAAATTTCCAAATGTTCTAGAAGATAAAATGCAACTGCAAAGATTTCTAGGCGTTTTAACTTACGCTGAAACTTATATTGAAAAACTTGCAGCCATGAGAAAGCCACTTCAAGGAAAACTAAAAAAAATGTACTCTGGAATTGGACGCAGTCTGATACAGATTATATTAAAAAGATTAAGAAAAATTTAATTGTTTTTCCTAAACTTTATCTTCCTTCACAAGAAGATAAATTAATCATCGAGACAGACGCGTCTGATGAATTTTGGGGAGGAATTTTAAAAGCAAAAACCTCCGATCAATCTGAAAAAATTTGCAGATATAGTTCCGGTAGCTTTAAAGCAGCTGAGAAAAATTATCATAGCAATGAAAAAGAATTACTTGCAGTAAAAAGAGTAATTACAAAATTCAGTGCGTATCTCACTCCAGTAACTTTTCTGGTACGTACAGATAATAAAAATTTTTCATATTTCCTTCGTACTAACATTTCAGGAGATAGTAAACAAGGTCGACAAATACGTTGGCAATCATGGTTCAGCAGATATTCTTTCACTGTTGAACATCTCCCCGGAGAAAAGAATGTGCTGGCAGACTGCCTCACACGAGATTTCCAACATCATTATGACATCAATGATGTCACCTAGCTCCTCACGAGCCCTATATAGGGAGATGATTATCACAACATCTTCCTCACACCATACTCACCTACAAAAAGAGAGGGGGAGATAGAGAGAAAAATTTCTTTATTGAAGTTTCTACAAATGAGAAAAATTTCTTTATAAAGAAATTTACAAATGGAAGACCTCAAAACACTGAGGGTAAAGAAACAAATGCTTCAGATTGAATACGAAGCACAAATCTCTGCTATTGAGCAGAAAATCAAGCTTCTTGAAAGCTTAACAACGGTAACCAAAATACCGGAGAACGAAAGTTCTAAATCAAAGGCTATTCCTGAGCAAACGGCTCCAGGTAAAGAAACAACAAATCCGTTGAAAGCTGATGCTTTGCTAAAAAGCATAATCAAGGATAATACTGTTCCTAACCTTAATAAAGGTAAAACCAGTAGACTGGTTGAAAATACCAGTCCCACAGCTGAAGGACTCAGCAGAATGACAACTTTGTCTACTAACAATTCTATGTAGGAACTTAAACTTGCACCAGATTATTTGGGAGCTCTTAAAAACAACTCTCAAACAAGATTCTATGTAATCTACCGTGGACCACATAAGGGTATACACACCGATTGGGGTCTCGTCGAAACCTTTTGCAGAGAAGGAAAAACTACTTCAAGAAAGTTCAGAACTGAAGAATCCGCTCGATTCAGTCTGGCAACATATGGAGAAGGCTCAACGTCCAACAACCAGCCCCTCCTCAGGCCTAAATTACATAAGGCCAAAGAAGATCATAAAGATCAAAGATTCTCTGTCCAAAGAGAAACTCAAGCAGAAGTTGCAGAACAGGCGTTAACCTACCCAGTCTTCAGACAACTTTGGAGCAAAGCCAGAGCCGCATGCTCAGAAGACTTTATATCCGAAAGATTTTATACTACGGATAAAAGGTCAAAAAGTATGTATAACTTCGTTGAAGGTACAGATCCACTACTGGTCTACCAAGCTTTCCAAGCAGGACTAGTTCACAACATTTATCCAAGCAGCAATCTTCTTGAATTGAAGCTCTTCCCTGCCCAAATGATAGATGCAATTAAGAACATCAGGAAAAAGGTTCTTAAAGCAAAGGATGAACCTTTGTATATTAACGTCGTCAGTTCAATCACAGATTGGCAACAAGAAGAAAGGTATAACCCCTATTACTTTCTGGAAATTGGCCTTTCTAAAAACAGAAAAGAAATAGAAATATCTCAACCAATAGAAGACAAAGATCTTCCATTTCTTGAAATTCTTCACCCAGTCCGAGTCAATGGATTACGAAGGGTTGCAGAAAAGGTCCTAGACACCATCTCAGGATCAAAGAAGAAGGTCAAATATGCCAACAATAATTGCATAATTACCAGTTGGAGTTATAGCAACACCAACACTGAAGACATGAAGATGATCTCCAAATTCGGGGAAAAATTCATGAAGAACAGTATTGATGCCAGCATCACTACCAAACAAAACTTCTGTCGACAGGCGATACAACTGTTCGAAGACCATTATTGCAATTACTGTGGTAATAATGCTATTGATGGACCCTCCACTGAAGACGAAGTCTCATCAGAAGACAAAGGCAGCGGGACCCACGGAGCATAATAATGTAGACTTTGGAGTCGATCATTATTAAAGGCATCTTTGCTTTTGATGTATTATTAAAGTAAAGTTCACTTTAATAATTCAGCCTTAGCTGTCGGCCATTTGTTCGGCTTCTGTAGGCTATAAATACAAGACCTCCTCAATGAGTTGAAGGCATCGAAAAAACAGAGCAAGCCTCTGAAAATCTATCTTTCTAGCTTTCATTTAAGTTATGTCTAGTGAGTAAAACCTCCTAAGGGAGGATGTAATTATAAGAAAAAGCCTTCGGGCTATCTGTTGATAAATAAAGTCTATCTTTTATCCTATCTTCTTCACCAAAAATATATGTCTGTGACAGAGTGGTAAAACTTAATCAAGTACCAAAGGCAGGAGGCCGTTAGGGGAAAGCAAAGTTTTGATACACCACAGGCTGGCAGATTACATTTCCAAGTGAAGAAACAGAATAAAAATAAACTATTCTTCAACAGGTATTCTTTCTTATCTTTTCATCTTCCTTTATTTACTTTATAAAAGAAATTTTTTATAAATTCCTTTTTGTTATCATGAGTGATTCCAAAAGACAAAGCAAGATTCTTGCAAATCAAGAATTTATTCGAGAAATCGAAAATCAAAAAATATTGTTAAAAGAAGATTATTCTCAACTCGATGAGATCAATAATTATCTTTCACACAGTAGTGATTTTCACAAACCTTATTGGCAAAAAATAAGAACTGATCTTGTGAATTTAATCAAGACCAGAGAACAGTATTTAAATATCAACAAGAGTTATCTTGTTATATGTTAAATGGCTGACTCAAAAATTCAAAAAAGATGTATGCGAAATAACAGACTAATTTCTGAAATCAAAGATCTTGA
The DNA here is from genome assembly GCA_033807775.1 of Saussurea involucrata. Classification (NCBI taxonomy): domain Eukaryota; kingdom Viridiplantae; phylum Streptophyta; class Magnoliopsida; order Asterales; family Asteraceae; genus Saussurea; species Saussurea involucrata. Next base: position 7,589 of record CM066323.1, read on the forward strand.
ATCATCTCTTTTAATCGATTATTCTAGATTAGAACAATTAGAGTATCTTCTTACTCTACCCACTGGCAGTATTGCTAGTAATAAATCTTCCAAGATTTACAACAAAAACATCTTAGAATACATTATTAATTCTAAGGAAAATAGAATACAAATGCTACGAAAGCATATGTTGATTTGTTAAAAAGTCTAGACTTTTCTAGATTCCTTATGTCTAATAGTGGTTGGCATAAAAAATTATTTAAAAACTCCAGTTAGTTGTCATATGCATAATTATTTTATGTCTTTTGTCAAGAATTGGAATAATCAAATTCAGGAAGAAATTCTTGAACTTGAAATTCTAATAGAAGCAGAAACCATAAATCTGCAGACTACTCAGAATCAAATTGATGACATCAGATTTGATCTTTATTATGAAAAACACTATTTAAGTGCTTTATTAAATCAAAAAAGATTTATAAAAAGTTCTATTATTTTATTAGAACAAAATGTTTTACAACTTCGCAACAGGATTATATCTTGTTTCTAAACCTAATTCTAGGGTTAATAATGAATACAACAAGATTGTGTCTTGTTCTTAACCCTAAAATTAGGGTTAGAACCCTAAAATCAGGGTTTAGGGTTTATACCCTATTATATTCCGCATCCGTTATTTTATTGGTATCAGAGCCATGAATAAAGAAAGGGGGATTGAGGAAACTCAGTCAAAAAACGATGAAGATTTTCTCGTCGTAAATGAAAATCAATCAGGTTATTCTGCTGATCTTATGATCCATCAGGATTTTCTGAAAAAGATTTCAAAAATCAATCTAAACCTAGATAAGACCAAGGTTTTTAAGATTGAAAGTTCTTTAATGAAAGCAGTTCAAAACGCTTTTAAAAGAAAAAACGAGATCTTTTACTGTGTTTCTACTAAAGAGATTTCAATTGACATCAACGATGTTTCAGGAATAGTTTATTTGCCACTTATTACCAAAAGCGAAATAAGTCAAAAACTTTCAAAAATTTCTAATGACAGTAGGAAAAAGATAAATTTTGCTCATATTGGTGCGATAAAGATGCTTATTAAAGCCCAGTTTAGAAATGGAATTGATACTCCAATCAAAATGGCTTTACTTGATAATAGAATCACAAACAGGAAAGATAGTCTTTTGGGCATCGCTCAAGGAAATCTAGCCTATGGTAAATTTATGTTTACCGTCTACCCAAAATTTGGAGTAAGTTTAAATACAAAAAACTTAAACCAAATATTGAGTTTCTATCATCGATTCGAAAGAGACGATTTGATGAATAAAGGAGATAAAGTTTTCACTATAACCTATCTTCTTGGATATGCTCTATCCAATAGTCATCATTCCATTGACTATAAAAATAGCTCTACAATTGAAATAGACGACTTATTTCAAGAAATTGGATCTATTCAAGAAAATCATTTTAGTGAAATCACTAATGATAAAGATGACTGGATCTTAGACATTTCCAAAGATAAAGAAGTTTATGGAGAAACATCTACCATAAAACCAATAGAAAGCCAACTCCTTGAAGAACATAGATCTTCAACGACAAGAGATATGGTTAAATCTATGTCCATAAGAATTGATTCTATGAGTAATATACTCAAAGAATTAACAGAACCATGAGCTTGGAAAGAGTCAAAGAAGAAATCTCTAATCTTACTCTTAAGATTGAAGAATTCTCGGCAAAAATTGATATCCTTATCAATAATAGTGCCAAGACGATCTCTGAAATTGAAATTGCCACTGCAAAAACAATTACAGATATTTCCAAAATTATCTCTGAAAAGAATAATATAACTTGCAATTGCAAAAAGCAAGAAAATTCAGGAAAATACAAAAACCTGAAATATTACTCTCCTCCAAATGTTGAAGAAACAATTGGAAACAAAGAGTTAATTATAAGCAAGGAAAAAGACAATTTTCAGCTTATAAATTGGCCTTCTAAGAAATGAGTTCTATCTCTGAGAAGCTTGAAGACTTCTTCTTCAACAATATTGATCTTTGCGATCAAAAAATTATTCAACTCATGTCTTTAAGCAATGAAGAATGCGAAGAAAAGTACAAAGAAGAACCTCATCTTTTCGATGAATATCTTTTCACTACGCAAATAAGAGAACCAGAAACTGAATCTGATTCTGAAGATGAAGATCAAACTTCAAATATAAGACCCCTCAAATTTGAAGGTCTTTTTGAAGAAGACTTCGACTACGCAGAATCTTCTAACACTGGAAGAAAAAAGAGGACTCCACCTACAGAATTTAGAATGCCCATGCATAAAGGTATTCCAAATAGCAGAAATGCACATACTCCTATTGTAACTCTAAATTTAGACTGTATCACTGATCTAGATGAAAGAGAAGAGATCATCAAAAGATGGGCTACAGAAATTTTCTTAATCATCCAGACAAATCCAGATGATTTCGTAAATACAAAAGCTGTTTTAACTCTAATTGAGCATAAAACTAGCGGGATCGTTCAAAACCATATAAAAATGGTAGAATGGAAACAAGACCTCCACGGTCTAGATTTCTTCAGAGGAATCATAAATATGTTCTATACTATTTTCCTCGGAAAATATTATTTGAACAACGAAACCTTTGAAATCCAAAAGAAAGCAGAAAAAGCCAGAAGCATCTTAACAAAGCTCCAGCTTTTAGATATCTGTCATCTCGATAAATTCACTTGCATTTATGAGAAAAACCTGTACGAAATCCCTTTCGTTACAGAACATAATCAGTGGATTACTGCCTATCTGATGAAACTCCCAGTTATTGGAGATCAATGTGTTGAAAGATGGCGAGTAGAAGCCTCTAATGACTATACAAAAGCAAGTCTTGCTTTCGCATCCAGAATTGCAAAGGAAGAAATCACGAAAATCTGTGATACCAGATTCAAGCAACAAAAACTGAAGAACATTAGTCTCAGTTGCTGCAAAACCGTTGGAGATTTCCAAAATCTAAACATCGGGAAAAAATCTTATAAAAAGCACAAGAAAAAGTTTAAAACTTCTTGGCAAAAGAAAAAGAAGAAATTTTCCCCTGGGAAATATTTTAGAAAACCTCCAAAACGGTTTGACAGAAAGCCGCCTGACAAGAATTGTCCACAAGGCAAAAAGAAGTGCAGATGCTGGATCTGCAGTGAAGAAGGACATTACGCAAATGAATGTCCTAACAGGAAGCAATATCCAGAAAAACTCAGGATATTACAAACAGCCACCAACGATGGCTATGAACCTATTGAAGAGGTTTATGAAGGTGAACAATCCGTTCACAAAATACAAATTCTTCCATCCTCAGATGAAGAAGAATTTACTGATGGGTCAGAAACTGACTAACATCAGCCTTCCAAAAATTTTATGGGAGGGGGAGGAAGACAAAAACTTTTGTCTAAACCTTCAAAAAGATCAAGAATCGTTAAGAAACATTACGAATCCTAATTCAATTTATATTTCAGACAAGAAATACAAAGTACATTGTTATGTTGACACAGGTGCCTCACTTTGTATCGCTAGCAAAGAAGTCATTCCACATGACCTCTGGGAAAATTCCCCAAGAGAAATAAGGGCTACCATCGCCGACAAAAATACAATTACAATTAACAAGGTTTATAGAAACCTCTCAATTGAATTTGCAGGAGAAGTTTTTAACTTCCCAACAATCTACCAGCAAGACTCTGGTATTGATATTATAATTGGCAATAACTTCTGCCAACTCTATGGTCCTTTTGTTCAATGGCCAGAAATGATAGCCTTTCATCTCAAAAATGAAATGGTCATTATCAAAAAGGTTACCAAAGCCTATAGCCTTGGAAAACCTGGCTTCCTTGAATCAATGAAAAAAAGATTCAAAAACGAAGCAAATCCCAGGTACGAACATTACCCAGGAAAAACTAGAACAAACTTTTCTTCTTAATATAGAAAGGTTTAGAGCTATAGAAGAGACCTTAGACAAAGTCTGTTCTGAAAACCCAATTGACCCTCAGAAAACTAAAGGTTGGATGAAGGCTTCAATTAAACTCATCAATCCTAACACGGTTGTCAGGGTTAGACCTATGAGATACTCTCCTCAAGACAGAGAAGAATTCTCAAAACAGATAAAAGAACTTTTATCTATGAATTTGATCAAAGAATCAAAATCACCTCATATGTCCCCGGCATTTTTAGTTGAAAATGAAGCCGAAAAACGACGAGGAAAGAAAAGGATGGTAGTCAATTATAAGGCTATCAATACTGCAACCATAGGGGATTCTCACAATCTTCCTAATATGCAGGAACTACTAACACTTTTAAGAGGAAAAAATATATTTTCCACTTTCGATTGAAAATCTGGTTTTTGGCAGGTACTGTTAGACGAAGATTCACAACTACTGACGGCATTCACTTGTCCCGACGGTCATTACCAATGGAGAGTTGTACCTTTCGGCTTAAAGCAAGCCCCAAGTATTTTCCAAAGACACATGCAAAATGCTCTAAGAGATTTAGAAAGTTTTTGCACAGTTTATGTTGATGACATTATTGTCTTCGGCAAAAATGAAAGAGAGCATTATTTTCATGTTTTAAAGGGTTTAAACAACATTTCAAAATATGGAATTATTCTTTCAAAAAAGAAGGCTAATCTTTTTAAATCAAAGATTAATTTTCTGGGTCTAGAAATAGATCAAGGGACTCATTGTCCTCAAAAGCATATCTTAGAACATCTTCAAAAATTTCCAAATGTTCTAGAAGATAAAAAGCAACTGCAAAGATTTCTAGGCGTTTTAACTTACGCTGAAACTTATATTGAAAAACTTGCAGCCATGAGAAAGCCACTTCAAGGCAAACTCAAAAAAAATGTACTCTGGAATTGGACGCAGTCTGATACAGATTATATTAAAAAGATTAAGAAAAATTTAATTGTTTTTCCTAAACTTTATCTTCCTTCACAAGAAGATAAATTAATCATCGAGACAGGCGCGTCTGATGAATTTTGGGGAGGAATTTTAAAAGCAAAATCTCCGATCAATCTGAAAAAATTTGCAGATATAGATCCGGTAGCTTTAAAGCAGCTGAGAAAAATTATCATAGCAATGAAAAAGAATTACTTGCAGTAAAAAGAGTAATTACAAAATTCAGTGCGTATCTCACTCCAGTAACTTTTCTGGTACGTACAGATAATAAAAATTTTACATATTTCCTTCGTACTAACATTTCAGGAGATAGTAAACAAGGTCGACAAATACGTTGGCAATCATGGTTCAGCAGATATTCTTTCACTGTTGAACATCTCCCCGGAGAAAAGAATGTGCTGGCAGACTGCCTCACACGAGATTTCCAACATCATTATGACATCAATGATGTCACCTAGCTCCTCACGAGCCCTATATAAGGAGATGATTATCACAACATCTTCCTCACACCATACTCACCTACAAAAAGAGAGGGGGAGATAGAGAGAAAAATTTCTTTATTGAAGTTTCTACAAATGAGAAAAATTTCTTTATAAAGAAATTTACAAATGGAAGACCTCAAAACACTGAGGGTAAAGAAACAAATGCTTCAGATTGAATACGAAGCACAAATCTCTGCTATTGAGCAGAAAATCAAGCTTCTTGAAAGCTTAACAACGGTAACCAAAATACCGGAGAACGAAAGTTCTAAATCAAAGGCTATTCCTGAGCAAACGGCTCCAGGTAAAGAAACAACAAATCCGTTGAAAGCTGATGCTTTGCTAAAAAGCATAATCAAGGATAATACTGTTCCTAACCTTAATAAAGGTAAAACCAGTAGACTGGTTGAAAATACCAGTCCCACAGCTGAAGGACTCAGCAGAATGACAACTTTGTCTACTAACAATTCTATGCAGGAACTTAAACTTGCACCAGATTATTTGGGAGCTCTTAAAAACAACTCTCAAACAAGATTCTATGTAATCTACCGTGGACCACATAAGGGTATACACACCGATTGGGGTCTCGTCGAAACCTTTTGCAGAGAAGGAAAAACTACTTCAAGAAAGTTCAAAACTGAAGAATCCGCTCGATTCAGTCTGGCAACATATGGAGAAGGCTCAACGTCCAACAACCAGCCCCTCCTCAGGCCCAAATTACATAAGGCCAAAGAAGATCATAAAGATCAAAGATTCTCTGTCCAAAGAGAAACTCAAGCAGAAGTTGCAGAACAGGCGTTAACCTACCCAGTCTTCAGACAACTTTGGAGCAAAGCCAGAGCCGCATGCTCAGAAGACTTTATATCCGAAAGATTTTATACTACGGATAAAAGGTCAAAAAGTCTGTATAACTTCGTTGAAGGTGCAGATCCACTACTGGTCTACCAAGCTTTCCAAGCAGGACTAGTTCACAACATTTATCCAAGCAGCAATCTTCTTGAATTGAAGCTCTTCCCTGCCCAAATGATAGATGCAATTAAGAACTTCAGGAAAAAGGTTCTTAAAGCAAAGGATGAACCTTTGTATATTAACGTCGTCAGTTCAATCACAGATTGGCAACAAGAAGAAAGGTATAACCCCTAAATTGGCCTTGCTAAAAACAGAAAAGAAATAGAAATATCTCAACCAATAGAAGACAAAGATCTTCCATTTCTTGAAATTCTTCACCCAGTCCGAGTCAATGGATTACGAAGGGTTGCAGAAAAGGTCCTAGACACCATCTCAGGATCAAAGAAGAAGGTCAATTATGCCAACAATAATTGCATAATTACCAGTTGGAGTTATAGCAACACCAACACTGAAGACATGAAGATGATCTCCAAATTCGGGGAAAAATTCATGAAGAACAGTATTGATGCCAGCATCACTACCAAACAAAACTTCTGTCGACAGGCGATACAACTGTTCGAAGACCATTATTGCAATTACTGTGGTAATAATGCTATTGATGGACCCTCCACTGAAGACGAAGTCTCATCAGAAGACAAAGGCAGCGGGACCCACGAAGCATAATAATGTAGACATTGGAGTCGATCATTATTAAAGGCATCTTTGCTTTTGATGTATTATTAAAGTAAAGTTCACTTTAATAATTCAGCCTGAGCTGTCGGCCATTTGTTCGGCTTTTGTAGGCTATAAATACAAGACCTCCTCAATGAGTTGAAGGCATCGAAAAAACAGAGCAAGCCTCTGAAAATCTATCTTTCTAGCTTTCATTTAAGTTATGTCTAGTGAGTAAAACCTCCTAAGGGAGGATGTAATTATAAGAAAAAGCCTTCGGGCTATCTGTTGATAAATAAAGTCTATCTTTTATCCTATCTTCTTCACCAAAAATATATGTCTGTGACACAGTGGTAAAACTTAATCAAGTACCAAAGGCAGGAGGCCGTTAGGGGAAAGCAAAGTTTTGATACACCACAGGCTGGCAGATTACATTTCCAAGTGAAGAAACAGAATAAAAATAAACTATTCTTCAACAGGTATTCTTTCTTATCTTTTCATCTTCCTTTATTTACTTTATAAAAGAAAATTTTTATAAATTCCTTTTTGTTATCATGAGTGATTCCAAAAGACAAAGCAAGATTCTTGTAAATCAAGAATTTATTCGAGAAATCGAAAATCAAAAAATATTGTTAAAAGAAGATTATTCTCAACTCGATGAGATCAATAATTATCTTTCACACAGTAGTGATTTTCACAAACCTTATTGGCAAAAAATAAGAACTGATCTTGTGAATTTAATCAAGACCAGAGAACAGTATTTAAATATCAACAAGAGTTATCTTGTTATATGTTAAATGGCTGACTCAAAAATTCAAAAAAGATGTCTGCGAAATAACAGACTAATTTCTGAAATCAAAGATCTTGAATCATCTCTTTTAATCGATTATTCTAGATTAGAACAATTATAGTATCTTCTTACTCTACCCACTGGCAGTATTGCTGGTAATAAATCTTCCAAGATTTACAACAAAAACATCTTAGAATACATTATTAATTCTAAGGAAAATAGAATACAAATGCTACGAAAGCATATGTTGATTTGTTAAAAAGTCTAGACTTTTCTAGATTCCTTATGTCTACTAGTGGTTGGCATAAAAAATTATTTAAAAACTCCAGTTAGTTGTCATATGCATAATTATTTTATGTCTTTTGTCAAGAATTGGAATAATCAAATTCAAGAAGAAATTCTTGAACTTGAAATTCTAATAGAAGCAGAAACCATAAATCTGCAGACTACTCAGAATCAAATTGATGACATCAGATTTGATCCTTATTATGAAAAACACTATTTAAGTGCTTTATTAAATCAAAAAAGATTTATAAAAAGTTCTATTATTTTATTAGAACAAAATGTTTTACAACTTCGCAACAGGATTATATCTTGTTTCTAAACCTAATTCTAGGGTTAATAATGAATACAACAAGATTGTGTCTTGTTCTTAACCCTAAAATTAGGGTTAGAACCCTAAAATCAGGGTTTAGGGTTTATACCCTATTATATTCCGCATCCGTCATTTTATTGGTATCAGGAGGAAGACAAAAACTTTTGTCTAAACCTTCAAAAAGATCAGGAATCGTTAAGAAACATTACGAATCCTAATTCAATTTATATTTCAGGTACCCTTAATTTCAAAGGATACAAGAAATACAAAGTACATTGTTATGTTGACACAGGTGCCTCACTTTGTATCGCTAGCAAAGAAGTCATTCCACATGACCTCTGGGAAAATTCCCCAAGAGAAATAAGGGCTACCATCGCCGACAAAAATACAATTACAATTAACAAGGTTTATAGAAACCTCTCAATTGAATTTGCAGGAGAAGTTTTTAACTTCCCAACAATCTACCAGCAAGACTCTGGTATTGATATTATAATTGGCAATAACTTCTGCCAACTCTATGGTCCTTTTGTTCAATGGCCAGAAATGATAGCCTTTCATCTCAAAAATGAAATGGTCATTATCAAAAAGGTTACCAAAGCCTATAGCCTTGGAAAACCTGGCTTCCTTGAATCAATGAAAAAAAGATTCAAAAACGAAGCAAATCCCAGGTACGAACATTACCCAGGAAAAACTAGAACAAGCTTTTCTTCTTGATATAGAAAGGTTTAGAGCTATAGAAGAGACCTTAGACAAAGTCTGTTCTGAAAACCCAATTGACCCTCAGAAAACTAAAGGTTGGATGAAGGCTTCAATTAAACTCATCAATCCTAACACGGTTGTCAGAGTTAGACCTATGAGATACTCTCCTCAAGACAGAGAAGAATTCTCAAAACAGATAAAAGAACTTTTATCTATGAATTTGATCAAAGAATCAAAATCACCTCATATGTCCCCGGCATTTTTAGTTGAAAATGAAGCCGAAAAACGACGAGGAAAGAAAAGGATGGTAGTTAATTATAAGGCTATCAATACTGCAACCATAGGGGATTTTCACAATCTTCCTAATATGCAGGAACTACTAACACTTTTAAGAGGAAAAAATATATTTTCCACTTTCGATTGTAAATCTGGTTTTTGGCAGGTACTGTTAGACGAAGATTCACAACTACTGACGGCATTCACTTGTCCCGACGGTCATTACCAATGGAGAGTTGTACCTTTCGGCTTAAAGCAAGCCCCAAGTATTTTCCAAAGACACATGCAAAATGCTCTAAGAGATTTAGAAAGTTTTTGCACAGTTTATGTTGATGACATTATTGTCTTCAGCAAAAATGAAAGAGAGCATTATTTTCATGTTTTAAAGGTTTTAAACAACATTTCAAAATATGGAATTATTCTTTCAAAAAAGAAGGCTAATCTTTTTAAATCAAAGATTAATTTTCTGGGTCTAGAAATAGATCAAGGGACTCATTGTCCTCAAAAGCATATCTTAGAACATCTTCAAAAATTTCCAAATGTTCTAGAAGATAAAAAGCAACTGCAAAGATTTCTAGGCGTTTTAACTTACGCTGAAACTTATATTGAAAAACTTGCAGCCATGAGAAAGCCACTTCAAGGCAAACTCAAAAAAAATGTACTCTGGAATTGGACGCAGTCTGATACAGATTATATTAAAAAGATTAAGAAAAATTTAATTGTTTTTCCTAAACTTTATCTTCCTTCACAAGAAGATAAATTAATCATCGAGACAGACGCGTCTGATGAATTTTGGGGAGGAATTTTAAAAGCAAAAACCTCCGATCAATCTGAAAAAATTTGCAGATATAGTCCCGGTAGCTTTAAAGCAGCTGAGAAAAATTATCATAGCAATGAAAAAGAATTACTTGCAGTAAAAAGAGTAATTACAAAATTCAGTGCGTATCTCACTCCAGTAACTTTTCTGGTACGTACAGATAATAAAAATTTTACATATTTCCTTCGTACTAACATTTCAGGAGATAGTAAACAAGGTCGACAAATACGTTGGCAATCATGGTTCAGCAGATATTCTTTCACTGTTGAACATCTCCCCGGAGAAAAGAATGTGCTGGCAGACTGCCTCACACGAGATTTCCAACATCATTATGACATCAATGATGTCACCTAGCTCCTCACGAGCCCTATATAAGGAGATGATTATCACAACATCTTCCTCACACCATACTCACTTACAAAAAGAGAGGGGGAGATAGAGAGAAAAATTTCTTTATTGAAGTTTCTACAAATGAGAAAAATTTCTTTATAAAGAAATTTACAAATGGAAGACCTCAAAACACTGAGGGTAAAGAAACAAATGCTTCAGATTGAATACGAAGCACAAATCTCTGCTATTGAGCAGAAAATCAAGCTTCTTGAAAGCTTAACAACGGTAACCAAAATACCGGAGAACGAAAGTTCTAAATCAAAGGCTATTCCTGAGCAAACGGCTCCAGGTAAATAAACAACAAATCCGTTGAAAGCTGATGCTTTGCTAAAAAGCATAATCAAGGATAATACTGTTCCTAACCTTAATAAAGGTAAAACCAGTAGACTGGTTGAAAATACCAGTCCCACAGCTGAAGGACTCAGCAGAATGACAACTTTGTCTACTAACAATTCTATGCAGGAACTTAAACTTGCACCAGATTATTTGGGAGCTCTTAAAAACAACTCTCAAACAAGATTCTATGTAATCTACCGTGGACCACATAAGGGTATACACACCGATTGGGGTCTCGTCGAAACCTTTTGCAGAGAAGGAAAAACTACTTCAAGAAAGTTCAAAACTGAAGAATCCGCTCGATTCAGTCTGGCAACATATGGAGAAGGCTCAACGTCCAACAACCAGCCCCTCCTCAGGCCCAAATTACATAAGGCCAAAGAAGATCATAAAGATCAAAGATTCTTTGTCCAAAGAGAAACTCAAGCAGAAGTTGCAGAACAGGCGTTAACCTACCCTGTCTTCAGACAACTTTGGAGCAAAGCCAGAGCCGCATGCTCAGAAGACTTTATATCCGAAAGATTTTATACTATGGATAAAAGGTCAAAAAGTCTGTATAACTTCGTTGAAGGTGCAGATCCACTACTGGTCTACCAAGCTTTCCAAGCAGGACTAGTTCACAACATTTATCCAAGCAGCAATCTTCTTGAATTGAAGCTCTTCCCTGCCCAAATGATAGATGCAATTAAGAACTTCAGGAAAAAGGTTCTTAAAGCAAAGGATGAACCTTTGTATATTAACGTCGTCAGTTCAATCACAGATTGGCAACAAGAAGAAAGGTATAACCCCTATTACTTTCTGGAAATTGGCCTTGCTAAAAACAGAAAAGAAATAGAAATATCTCAACCAATAGAAGACAAAGATCTTCCATTTCTTGAAATTCTTCACCCAGTCCGAGTCAATGGATTACGAAGGGTTTCAGAAAAGGTCCTAGACACCATCTCAGGATCAAAGAAGAAGGTCAATTATGCCAACAATAATTGCATAATTACCGGTTGGAGTTATAGCAACACCAACACTGAAGACATGAAGATGATCTCCAAATTCGGGGAAAAATTCATGAAGAACAGTATTGATGCCAGCATCACTACCAAACAAAACTTCTGTCGACAGGCGATACAACTGTTCGAAGACCATTATTGCAATTACTGTGGTAATAATGCTATTGATGGACCCTCCACTGAAGACGAAGTCTCATCAGAAGACAAAGGCAGCGGGACCCACGAAGCATAATAATGTAGACTTTGGAGTCGATCATTATTAAAGGCATCTTTGCTTTTGATGTATTATTAAAGTAAAGTTCACTTTAATAATTCAGCCTTAGCTGTCGGCCATTTGTTCGGCTTTTGTAGGCTATAAATACAAGACCTCCTCAATGAGTTGAAGGCATCGAAAAAACAGAGCAAGCCTCTGAAAATCTATCTTTCTAGCTTTCATTTAAGTTATGTCTAGCGAGTAAAACCTCCAAAGGGAGGATGTAATTATAAGAAAAAGCCTTCGGGCTATCTGTTGATAAATAAAGCCTATCTTTTATCCTATCTTCTTCACCAAAAATATATGTCTGTGACAGAGTGGTAAAACTTAATCAAGTACCAAAGGCAGGAGGCCGTTAGGGGAAAGCAAAGTTTTGATACACCACGGGCTGGCAGATTACATTTCCAAGTGAAGAAACAGAATAAAAATAAACTATTCTTCAACAGGTATTCTTTCTTATCTTTTCATCTTCCTTTATTTACTTTATAAAAGAAATTTTTTATAAATTCCTTTTTGTTATCATGAGTGATTCCAAAAGACAAAGCAAGATTCTTGCAAATCAAGAATTTATTCGAGAAATCGAAAATCAAAAAATATTGTTAAAAGAAGATTATTCTCAACTCGATGAGATCAATAATTATCTTTCACACAGTAGTGATTTTCACAAACCTTATTGGCAAAAAATAAGAACTGATCTTGTGAATTTAATCAAGACCAGAGAACAGTATTTAAATATCAACAAGAGTTATCTTGTTATATGTTAAATGGCTGACTCAAAAATTCAAAAAAGATGTCTGCGAAATAACAGACTAATTTCTGAAATTAAAGATCTTGAATCATCTCTTTTAATCGATTATTCTAGATTAGAACAATTATAGTATCTTCTTACTCTACCCACTGGCAGTATTGCTGGTAATAAATCTTCCAAGATTTACAACAAAAACATCTTAGAATACATTATTAATTCTAAGGAAAATAGAATACAAATGCTACGAAAGCATATGTTGATTTGTTAAAAAGTCTAGACTTTTCTAGATTCCTTATGTCTACTAGTGGTTGGCATAAAAAATTATTTAAAAACTCCAGTTAGTTGTCATATGCATAATTATTTTATGTCTTTTGTCAAGAATTGGAATAATCAAATTCAGGAAGAAATTCTTGAACTTGAAATTCTAATAGAAGCAGAAACCATAAATCTGCAGACTACTCAGAATCAAATTGATGACATCAGATTTGATCCTTATTATGAAAAACACTATTTAAGTGCTTTATTAAATCAAAAAAGATTTATAAAAAGTTCTATTATTTTATTAGAACAAAATGTTTTACAACTTCGCAACAGGATTATATCTTGTTTCTAAACCTAATTCTAGGGTTAATAATGAATACAACAAGATTGTGTCTTGTTCTTAACCCTAAAATTAGGGTTAGAACCCTAAAATCAGGGTTTAGGGTTTATACCCTATTATATTCCGCATCCGTTATTTTATTGGTATAAACCCTAAACCCTGATTTTAGGGTTCTAACCCTAATTTTAGGGTTAAGAACAAGACACAATCTTGTTGTATTCATTATTAACCCTAGAATTAGGTTTAGAAACAAGATATAATCCTGTTGCGAAGTTGTAAAACATTTTGTTCTAATAAAATAATAGAAATTTTTATAAATCTTTTTTGGTTTAATAAAGCACTTAAATAGTGTTTTTCATAATAAGGATCAAATCTGATGTCATCAATTTGATTCTGAGTAGTCTGCAGATTTATGGTTTCTGCTTCTATTAGAATTTCAAGTTCAAGAATTTCTTCCTGAATTTGATTATTCCAATTCTTGACAAAAGACATAAAATAATTATGCATATGACAACTAACTGGAGTTTTTAAATAATTTTTTATGCCAACCACTAGTAGACATAAGGAATCTAGAAAAGTCTAGACTTTTTAACAAATCAACATATGCTTTTGTAGCATTTGTATTCTATTTTCCTTAGAATTAATAATGTATTCTAAGATGTTTTTGTTGTAAATCTTGGAAGATTTATTACTAGCAATACTGCCAGTGGGTAGAGTAAGAAGATACTCAAATTGTTCTAATCTAGAATAATCGATTAAAAGAGATGATTCAAGATCTTTAATTTCAGAAATTAGTCTGTTATTTCGCAGACATCTTTTTTGAATTTTTGAGTCAGCCATTTAACATATAACAAGATAACTCTTGTTGATATTTAAATACTGTTCTCTGGTCTTGATTAAATTCACAAGATCAGTTCTTATTTTTTGCCAATAAGGTTTGTGAAAATCACTACTGTGTGAAAGATAATTATTGATCTCATCGAGTTGAGAATAATCTTCTTTTAACAATATTTTTTGATTTTCGATTTCTCGAATAAATTCTTGATTTGCAAGAATCTTGCTTTGTCTTTTGGAATCACTCATGATAACAAAAAGGAATTTATAAAAAATTTCTTTTATAAAGTAAATAAAGGAAGATGAAAAGATAAGAAAGAATACCTGTTGAAAAATAGTTTATTTTTATTCTGTTTCTTCACTTGGAAATGTAATCTGCCAGCCTGTGGTGTATCAAAACTTTGCTTTCCCCTAACGGCCTCCTGCCTTTGGTACTTGATTAAGTTTTACCACTCTGTCACCGACATATATTTTTGGTGAAGAAGATAGGATAAAAGATAGGCTTTATTTATCAACAGATAGCCCGAAGGCTTTTTCTTATAATTACATCCTCCCTTAGGAGGTTTTACTCACTAGACATAACTTAAATGAAAGCTAGAAAGATAGATTTTCAGAGGCTTGCTCTGTTTTTTCGATTCCTTCAACTCATTGAGGAGGTCTTGTATTTATAGCCTACAAAAGCCGAACAAATGGCCGACAGCTAAGGCTGAATTATTAAAGTGAACTTTACTTTAATAATACATCAAAAGCAAAGATGCCTTTAATAATGATCGACTCCAAAGTCTACATTATTATGCTTCGTGGGTCCCGCTGCCTTTGTCTTCTGATGAGACTTCGTCTTCAGTGGAGGGTCCATCAATAGCATTATTACCACAGTAATTGAAATAATGGTCTTCGAACAGTTGTATCGCCTGTCGACAGAAGTTTTGTTTGGTAGTGATGCTGGCATCAATACTGTTCTTCATGAATTTTTCCCCGAATTTGGAGATCATCTTCATGTCTTCAGTGTTGGTGTTGTTATAACTCCAACCGGTAATTATGCAATTATTGTTGGCATAATTGACCTTCTTTTTTGATCCTGAGATGGTGTCTAGGACCTTTTCTGCAACCCTTCGTAATCCATTGACTCGGACTGGATGAAGAATTTCAAGAAATGGAAGATCTTTGTCTTCTATTGGTTGAGATATTTCTATTTCTTTTCTGTTTTTAGCAAGGCCAATTTCCAGAAAGTAATAGGGGTTATACCTTTCTTCTTGTTGCCAATCTGTGATTGAACTGACGACGTTAATATACAAAGGTTCATCATTTGCTTTAAGAACCTTTTTACTGAAGTTCTTAATTGCATCTATCATTTGGGCAGGGAAGAGCTTCAATTCAAGAAGATTGCTGCTTGGATAAATGTTGTGAACTAGTCCTGCTTGGAAAGCTTGGTAGACCGGTAGTGGATCTGCACCTTCAACGAAGTTATACAGACTTTTTGACCTTTTATCCGTAGTATAAAATCTTTCGGATATAAAGTCTTCTGAGCATGCGGCTCTGGCTTTGCTCCAAAGTTGTCTGAAGACTGGGTAGGTTAACGCCTGTTCTGCAACTTCTGCTTGAGTTTCTCTTTGGACAGAGAATCTTTGATCTTTATGATCTTCTTTGGCCTTATGTAATTTGGGCCTGAGGAGGGGCAGGTTTTTGGACGTTGAGCCTTCTCCATATGTTGCCAGACTGAATCGAGTGGATTCTTCAGTTCTGAACTTTCTTGAAGTAGTTTTTCCTTCTCTGCAAAAGGTTTCGACGAGACCCCAATCGGTGTGTATACCCTTATGTGGTCCACGGTAGATTACATAGAATCTTGTTTGAGAGTTGTTTTTAAGAGCTCTCAAATAATCTGGTGCAAGTTTAAGTTCCTGCATAGAATTGTTAGTAGACAAAGTTGTCATTCTGCTGAGTCCTTCAGCTGTGGGACTGGTATTTTCAACCAGTCTACTGGTTTTACCTTTATTAAGGTTAGGAACAGTATTATCCTTGATTATGCTTATTAGCAAAGCATCAGCTTTCAACGGATTTGTTGTTTCTTTACCTGGAGCCGTTTGCTCAGGAATAGCCTTTGATTTAGAACTTTTGTTCTCCGGTATTTTGGTTACCGTTGTTAAGCTTTCAAGAAGCTTGATTTTCTGCTCAATAGCAGAGATTTGTGCTTCGTATTCAATCTGAAGCATTTGTTTCTTTACCCTCAGTGTTTTGAGGTCTTCCATTTGTAAATTTCTTTATAAAGAAAATTTTCTCATTTGTAGAAACTTCAATAAAGAAATTTTTCTCTCTATCTCCCCCTCTCTTTTTGTAGGTGAGTATGGTGTGAGGAAGATGTTGTGATAATCATCTCCTTATATAGGGCTCGTGAGGAGCTAGGTGACATCATTGATGTCATAATGATGTTGGAAATCTCGTGTGAGGCAGTCTGCCAGCACATTCTTTTCTCCGGGGAGATGTTCAACAGTGAAAGAATATCTGCTGAACCATGATTGCCAACGTATTTGTCGACCTTGTTTACTATCTCCTGAAATGTTAGTACGAAGGAAATATGTAAAATTTTTATTATCTGTACGTACTAGAAAAGTTACTGGAGTGAGATACGCACTGAATTTTGTAATTACTCTTTTTACTGCAAGTAATTCTTTTTCATTGCTATGATAATTTTTCTCAGCTACTTTAAAGCTACCGGAACTATATCTGCAAATTTTTTCAGATTGATCGGAGGTTTTTGCTTTTAAAACTCCTCCCCAAAATTCATCAGACGCGTCTGTCTCGATGATTAATTTATCTTCTTGTGAAGGAAGATAAAGTTTAGGAAAAACAATTAAAATTTTCTTAATCTTTTTAATATAATCTGTATCAGACTGCGTCCAATTCCAGAGTACATTTTTTTTTTGAGTTTGCCTTGAAGTGGCTTTCTCATGGCTGCAAGTTTTTCAATATAAGTTTCAGCGTAAGTTAAAACGCCTAGAAATCTTTGCAGTTGCTTTTTATCTTCTAGAACATTTGGAAATTTTTGAAGATGTTCTAAGATATGCTTTTGAGGACAATGAGTCCCTTGATCTATTTCTAGACCCAGAAAATTAATCTTTGATTTAAAAAGATTAGCCTTCTTTTTTGAAAGAATAATTCCATATTTTGAAATGTTGTTTAAAACCTTTAAAACATGAAAATAATGCTCTCTTTCATTTTTGCTGAAGACAATAATGTCATCAACATAAACTGTGCAAAAACTTTCTAAATCTCTTAGAGCATTTTGCATGTGTCTTTGGAAAATACTTGGGGCTTGCTTTAAGCAGAAAGGTACAACTCTCCATTGGTAATGACCGTCGGGACAAGTGAATGCCGTCAGTAGTTGTGAATCTTCGTCTAACAGTACCTGCCAAAAACCAGATTTACAATCGAAAGTGGAAAATATATTTTTTCCTCTTAAAAGTGTTAGTAGTTCCTGCATATTAGGAAGATTGTGAGAATCCCCTATGGTTGCAGTATTGATAGCCTTATAATTGACTACCATCCTTTTCTTTCCTCGTCGTTTTTCGGCTTCATTTTCAACTAAAAATGCCGGGGACATATGAGGTGATTTTGATTCTTTGATCAAATTCATAGATAAAAGTTCTTTTATCTGTTTTGAGAATTCTTCTCTGTCTTGAGGAGAGTATCTCATAGGTCTAACTCTGACAACCGTGTTAGGATTGATGAGTTTAATTGAAGCCTTCATCCAACCTTTAGTTTTCTGAGGGTCAATTGGGTTTTCAGAACAGACTTTGTCTAAGGTCTCTTCTATAGCTCTAAACCTTTCTATATCAAGAAGAAAAGCTTGTTCTAGTTTTTCCTGGGTAATGTTCGTACCTGGGATTTGCTTCGTTTTTGAATCTTTTTTTCATTGATTCAAGGAAGCCAGGTTTTCCAAGGCTATAGGCTTTGGTAACCTTTTTTATAATGACCATTTCATTTTTGAGATGAAAGGCTATCATTTCTGGCCATTGAACAAAAGGACCATAGAGTTGGCAGAAGTTATTGCCAATTATAATATCAATACCAGAGTCTTGCTGGTAGATTGTTGGGAAGTTAAAAACTTCTCCTGCAAATTCAATTGAGAGGTTTCTATAAACCTTGTTAATTGTAATTGTATTTTTGTCGGCGATGGTAGCCCTTATTTCTCTTGGGGAATTTTCCCAGAGGTCATGTGGAATGACTTCTTTGCTAGCGATACAAAGTGAGGCACATGTGTCAACATAACAATGTACTTTGTATTTCTTGTATCCTTTGAAATTAAGGGTACCTGAAATATAAATTGAATTAGGATTCGTAATGTTTCTTAACGATTCCTGATCTTTTTGAAGGTTTAGACAAAAGTTTTTGTCTTCCTCCCCCTCCCATAAAATTTTTGGAAGGCTGATGTTAGTCAGTTTCTGACCCATCAGTAAATTCTTCTTCATCTGAGGATGGAAGAATTTGTATTTTGTGAATGGATTGTTCACCTTCATAAACCTCTTCAATAGGTTCATAGCCATCGTTGGTGGTTGTTTGTAATATCCTGAGTTTTTCTGGATATTGCTTCCTGTTAGGACATTCATTTGCGTAATGTCCTTCTTCACTGCAGATCCAGCATCTGCACTTCTTTTTGCCTTGTGGACAATTCTTGTCAGGCGGCTTTCTGTCAAACCGTTTTGGAGGTTTTCTAAAATATTTCCCAGGGGAAAATTTCTTCTTTTTCTTTTGCCAAGAAGTTTTAAACTTTTTCTTGTGCTTTTTAAAAGATTTTTTATTAAAATCAGAAGATTTTTTCCCGATGTTTAGATTTTGGAAATCTCTAACGGTTTTGCAGCAACTGAGACTAATGTTCTTCAGTTTTTGTTGCTTGAATCTGGTATCACAGATTTTCGTGATTTCTTCCTTTGCAATTCTGGATGCGAAAGCAAGACTTGCTTTTGAATAGTCATTAGAGGCTTCTACTCGCCATCTTTCAACACATTGATCTCCAATAACTGGGAGTTTCATCAGATAGGCAGTAATCCACTGATTATGTTCTGTAACGAAAGGAATTTCGTACAGGTTTTTCTCATAAATGCAAGTGAATTTATTGAGATGACATATATCTAAAAGCTGGAGCTTTGTTAAGATGCTTCTGGCTTTTTCTGCTTTCTTTTGGATTTCAAAGGTTTCGTTGTTCAAATAATCTTTTCCGAGAAAAATAGTATAGAACATATTTATGATTCCTCTGAAGAAATCTAGACCGTGGAGGTCTTGTTTCCATTCTACCATTTTTATATGGTTTTGAACGATCCCGCTAGTTTTATGCTCAATTAGAGTTAAAACAGCTTTTGTATTTACGAAATCATCTGGATTTGTCTGGATGATTAAGGAAATTTCTGTAGCCCATCTTTTGATGATCTCTTCTCTTTCATCTAGATCAGTGATACAGTCTAAATTTAGAGTTACAATAGGAGTATGTGCATTTCTGCTATTTGGAATACCTTTATGCATGGGCATTCTAAATTCTGTAGGTGGAGTCCTCTTATTTTTTTTTCTTCCAGTGTTAGAAGATTCTGCGTAGTCGAAGTCTTCTTCAAAAAGACCTTCAAATTTGAGGGGTCTTATATTTGAAGTTTGATCTTCATCTTCAGAATCAGATTCAGTTTCTGGTTCTCTTATCTGCGTAGTGAAAAGATATTCATCGAAAAGATGAGGTTCTTCTTTGTACTTTTCTTCGCATTCTTCATTGCTTAAAGACATGGGTTGAATAATTTTTTGATCGCAAAGATCAATATTGTTGAAGAAGAAGTCTTCAAGCTTCTCAGAGATAGAACTCATTTCTTAGAAGGCCAATTTATAAGCTGAAAATTGTCTTTTTCCTTGCTTATAATTAACTCTTTGTTTCCAATTGTTTCTTCAACATTTGGAGGAGAGTAATATTTCAGGTTTTTGTATTTTCCTGAATTTTCTTGCTTTTTGCAATTGCAAGTTATATTATTCTTTTCAGAGATAATTTTGTAAATATCTGTAATTGTTTTTGCAGTGGCAATTTCAATTTCAGAGATCGTCTTGGCACTATTATTGATAAGGATATCAATTTTTGCCGAGAATTCTTCAATCTTAAGAGTAAGATTAGAGATTTCTTCTTTGACTCTTTCCAAGCTCATGGTCCTGTTAATTCTTTGAGTATATTACTCATAGAATCAATTCTTATGGACATAGATTTAACCATATCTCTTGTCGTTGAAGATCTATGTTCTTCAAGGAGTTGGCTTTCTATTGGTTTTATGGTAGATGTTTCTCCATAAACTTCTTTATCTTTCGAAATGTCTAAGATCCAGTCATCTTTATCATTAGTGATTTCACTAAAATGATTTTCTTGAATAGATCCAATTTCTTGAAATAAGTCGTCTATTTCAATTGTAGAGCTATTTTTATAGTAAATGGAATGATGACTATTGGATAGAGCATATCCAAGAAGATAGGTTATAGTGAAAACTTTATCTCCTTTATTCATCAAATCGTCTCTTTCGAATCGATGATAGAAACTCAATATTTGGTTTAAGTTTTTTGTATTTAAACTTACTCCAAATTTTGGGTAGACGGTAAACATAAATTTACCATAGGCTAGATTTCCTTGAGCGATGCCCAAAAGACTATCTTTCCTGTTTGTGATTCTATTATCAAGTAAAGCCATTTTGATTGGAGTATCAATTCCATTTCTAAACTGGGCTTTAATAAGAATCTTTATCGCACCAATATGAGCGAAATTTATCTTTTTCCTAGTGTCATTAGGAATTTTTGAAAGTTTTTGACTTATTTCGCTTTTGGTAATAAGTGGCAAATAAACTTTTCCTGAAACATCGTTGATGTCAATTGAAATCTCTTTAGTAGAAACACAGTAAAAGATCTCGTTTTTTCTTTTAAAAGCGTTTTGAACTGCTTTCATTAAAGAACTTTCAATCTTAAAAACCTTGGTCTTATCTAGGTTTAGATTGATTTTTGAAATCTTTTTCAGTAAATCCTGATGGATCATAAGATCAGCAGAATAACCTGATTGATTTTCATTTACGACGAGAAAATCTTCATCGTTTTTTGACTGAGTTTCCTCAATCCCCCTTTCTTTATTCATGGCTCTGATACCAATAAAATAACGGATGCGGAATATAATAGGGTATAAACCCTAAACCCTGATTTTAGGGTTCTAACCCTAATTTTAGGGTTAAGAACAAGACACAATCTTGTTGTATTCATTATTAACCCTAGAATTAGGTTTAGAAACAAGATATAATCCTGTTGCGAAGTTGTAAAACATTTTGTTCTAATAAAATAATAGAACTTTTTATAAATGTAAGATCCCACATTGGTTGGGGAGGGGAACAAAGGTTGCCTTATAAGAGGAACTTGATACCTCCCCTATCAGACGCGTTTTAAAACCGTGAGTCCAGGTGTGTGGACAAAGCGGACAATATCTGGTACGGTTGCCTGGGATGTTACAGATGGTATCAGAGCCGGGAACCGGACTGGTGTGCCAGCGAGGACGCTGGGCTCTCAAGGGGGGTGGATTGTAAGATCCCACATTGGTTGGGGAGGGGAACAAAGGTTGCCTTATAAGAGGAACTTGATACCTCCCCTATCAGACGCGTTTTAAAACCGTGAGTCCAGGTGTGTGGACAAAGCGGACAATATCTGGTACGGTTGCCTGGGATGTTACAATAAATCTTTTTTGATTTAATAAAGCACTTAAATAGTGTTTTTCATAATAAGGATCAAATCTGATGTCATCAATTTGATTCTGAGTAGTCTGCAGATTTATGGTTTCTGCTTCTATTAGAATTTCAAGTTCAAGAATTTCTTCCTGAATTTGATTATTCCAATTCTTAACAAAAGACATAAAATAATTATGCATATGACAACTAACTGGAGTTTTTAAATAATTTTTTATGCCAACCACTAGTAGACATAAGGAATCTAGAAAAGTCTAGACTTTTTAACAAATCAACATATGCTTTCGTAGCATTTGTATTCTATTTTCCTTAGAATTAATAATGTATTCTAAGATGTTTTTGTTGTAAATCTTGGAAGATTTATTACTAGCAATACTGCTAGTGGGTAGAGTAAGAAGATACTCTAATTGTTCTAATCTAGAATAATCGATTAAAAGAGATGATTCAAGATCTTTGATTTCAGAAATTAGTCTGTTATTTCGCAGACATCTTTTTTGAATTTTTGAGTCAGCCATTTAACATATAACAAGATAACTCTTGTTGATATTTAAATACTGTTCTCTGGTCTTGATTAAATTCACAAGATCAGTTCTTATTTTTTGCCAATAAGGTTTGTGAAAATCACTACTGTGTGAAAGATAATTATTGATCTCATCGAGTTGAGAATAATCTTCTTTTAACAATATTTTTTGATTTTCGATTTCTCGAATAAATTCTTGATTTGCAAGAATCTTGCTTTGTCTTTTGGAATCACTCATGATAACAAAAAGGAATTTATAAAAATTTTCTTTTATAAAGTAAATAAAGGAAGATGAAAAGATAAGAAAGAATACCTGTTGAAGAATAGTTTATTTTTATTCTGTTTCTTCACATGGAAATGTAATCTGCCAGCCTGTGGTGTATCAAAACTTTGCTTTCCCCTAACGGCCTCCTGCCTTGCCTTTGGTACTTGATTAAGTTTTACCACTCTGTCACAGACATATATTTTTGGTGAAGAAGATAGGATAAAAGATAGACTTTATTTATCAACAGATAGCCCGAAGGCTTTTTCTTATAATTACATCCTCCCTTAGGAGGTTTTACTCACTAGACATAACTTAAATGAAAGCTATGAAAGATAGATTTTCAGAGGCTTGCTCTGTTTTTTCGATGCCTTCAACTCATTGAGGAGGTCTTGTATTTATAGCCTACAAAAGCCGAACAAATGGCCGACAGCTAAGGCTGAATTATTAAAGTGAACTTTACTTTAATAATACATCAAAAGCAAAGATGCCTTTAATAATGATCGACTCCAAAGTCTACATTATTATGCTTCGTGGGTCCCGCTGCCTTTGTCTTCTGATGAGACTTCGTCTTCAGTGGAGGGTCCATCAATAGCATTATTACCACAGTAATTGCAATAATGGTCTTCGATCAGTTGTATCGCCTGTCGACAGAAGTTTTGTTTGGTAGTGATGCTGGCATCAATACTGTTCTTCATGAATTTTTCCCCGAATTTGGAGATCATCTTCATGTCTTTAGTGTTGGTGTTGCTATAACTCCAACTGGTAATTGTGCAATTATTGTTGGCATAATTGACCTTCTTCTTTGATCCTGAGATGGTGTCTAGGACCTTTTCTGCAACCCTTCGTAATCCATTGACTCGGACTGGGTGAAGAATTTCAAGAAATGGAAGATCTTTGTCTTCTATTGGTTGAGATATTTCTATTTCTTTTCTGTTTTTAGCAAGGCCAATTTCCAGAAAGTAATAGGGGTTATACCTTTCTTCTTGTTGCCAATCTGTGATTGAACTGACGACGTTAATATACAAAGATTCATCCTTTGCTTTAAGAACCTTTTTCCTGAAGTTCTTAATTGCATCTATCATTTGGGCAGGGAAGAGCTTCAATTCAAGAAAATTGCTGCTTGGATAAATGTTGTGAACTAGTCCTGCTTGGAAAGCTTGGTAGACCAGTAGTGGATCTGCACCTTCAACGAAGTTATACAGACTTTTTGACCTTTTATCCGTAGTATAAAATCTTTCGGATATAAAGTCTTCTGAGCATGCGGCTCTGGCTTTGCTCCAAAGTTGTCTGAAGACTGGGTAGGTTAACGCCTGTTCTGCAACTTCTGCTTGAGTTTCTCTTTGGACAGAGAATCTTTGATCTTTATGATCTTCTTTGGCCTTATGTAATTTGGGCTTGAGGAGGGGCTGGTTGTTGGACGTTGAGCCTTCTCCATATGTTGCCAGACTGAATCGAGCGGATTCTTCAGTTCTGAACTTTCTTGAAGTAGTTTTTCCTTCTCTGCAAAAGGTTTCGACGAGACCCCAATCGGTGTGTATACCCTTATGTGGTCCACGGTAGATTACATAGAATCTTGTTTGAGAGTTGTTTTTAAGAGCTCCCAAATAATCTGGTGCAAGTTTAAGTTCCTGCATAGAATTGTTAGTAGACAAAGTTGTCATTCTGCTGAGTCCTTCAGTTGTGGGACTGGTATTTTCAACCAGTCTACTGGTTTTACCTTTATTATGGTTAGGAACAGTATTATCCTTGATTATGCTTTTTAGCAAAGCATCAACTTTCAACGGATTTGTTGTTTCTTTACCTGGAGCCGTTTGCTCACGAATAGCCTTTGATTTAGAAATTTCGTTCTCCGGTATTTTGGTTACCGTTGTTAAGCTTTCAAGAAGCTTGATTTTCTGCTCAATAGCAGAGATTTGTGCTTCGTATTCAATCTGAAGCATTTGTTTCTTTACCCTCAGTGTTTTGAGGTCTTCCATTTGTAAATTTCTTTATAAAGAAATTTTTCTCTCTATCTCCCCCTCTCTTTTTGTAGGTGAGTATGGTGTGAGGAAGATGTTGTGATAATCATCTCCTTATATAGGGCTCGTGAGGAGCTAGGTGACATCATTGATGTCATAATGATGTTGGAAATCTCGTGTGAGGCAGTCTGCCAGCACATTCTTTTCTCCGGGGAGATGTTCAACAGTGAAAGAATATCTGCTGAACCATGATTGCCAACGTATTTGTCGACCTTGTTTACTATCTCCTGAAATGTTAGTACGAAGGAAATATGTAAAATTTTTATTATCTGTACGTACTAGAAAAGTTACTGGAGTGAGATACGCACTGAATTTTGTAATTACTCTTTTTACTGCAAGTAATTCTTTTTCATTGCTATGATAATTTTTCTCAGCTGCTTTAAAGCTACCGGAACTATATCTGCAAATTTTTTCAGATTGATCGGAGGTTTTTGCTTTTAAAACTCCTCCCCAAAATTAATCAGACGCGTCTGTCTCGATGATTAATTTATCTTCTTGTGAAGGAAGATAAAGTTTAGGAAAAACAATTAAATTTTTCTTAATCTTTTTAATATAATCTGTATCAGACTGCGTCCAATTCCAGAGTACATCTTTTTTGAGTTTGCCTTGAAGTGGCTTTCTCATGGCTGCAAGTTTTTCAATATAAGTTTCAGCGTAAGTTAAAACGCCTAGAAATCTTTGCAGTTGCTTTTTATCTTCTAGAACATTTGGAAATTTTTGAAGATGTTCTAAGATATGCTTTTGAGGACAATGAGTCCCTTGACCCAGAAAATTAATCTTTGATTTAAAAAGATTAGCCTTCTTTTTTGAAAGAATAATTCCATATTTTGAAATGTTGTTTAAAACCTTTAAAACATGAAAATAATGCTCTCTTTCATTTTTGTTGAAGACAATAATGTCATCAACATAAACTGTGCAAAAACTTTCTAAATCTCTTAGAGCATTTTGCATGTGTCTTTGGAAAATACTTGGGGCTTGCTTTAAGCCGAAAGGTACAACTCTCCATTGGTAATGACCGTCGGGACAAGTGAATGCCGTCAGTAGTTGTGAATCTTCGTCTAACAGTACCTGCCAAAAACCAGATTTACAATCGAAAGTGGAAAATATATTTTTTCCTCTTAAAAGTGTTAGTAGTTCCTGCATATTAGGAAGATTGTGAGAATCCCCTATGGTTGCAGTATTGATAGCCTTATAATTGACTACCATCCTTTTCTTTCCTCGTCGTTTTTCGGCTTCATTTTCAACTAAAAATGCCGGGGACATATGAGGTGATTTTGATTCTTTGATCAAATTCATAGATAAAAGTTCTTTTATCTGTTTTGAGAATTCTTCTCTGTCTTGAGGAGAGTATCTCATAGGTCTAACTCTGACAACCGTGTTAGGATTGATGAGTTTAATTGAAGCCTTCATCCAACCTTTAGTTTTCTGAGGGTCAATTGGGTTTTCAGAACAGACTTTGTCTAAGGTCTCTTCTATAGCTCTAAACCTTTCTATATCAAGAAGAAAAGCTTGTTCTAGTTTTTCCTGGGTAATGTTCGTACCTGGGATTTGCTTCGTTTTTGAATCTTTTTTCATTGATTCAAGGAAGCCAGGTTTTCCAAGGCTATAGGCTTTGGTAACCTTTTTGATAATGACCATTTCATTTTTGAGATGAAAGGCTATCATTTCTGGCCATTGAACAAAAGGACCATAGAGTTGGCAGAAGTTATTGCCAATTATAATATCAATACCAGAGTCTTGCTGGTAGATTGTTGGGAAGTTAAAAACTTCTCCTGCAAATTCAATTGAGAGGTTTCTATAAACCTTGTTAATTGTAATTGTATTTTTGTCGGCGATGGTAGCCCTTATTTCTCTTGGGGAATTTTCCCAGAGGTCATGTGGAATAACTTCTTTGCTAGCGATACAAAGTGA
The DNA here is from genome assembly GCA_033807775.1 of Saussurea involucrata. Lineage (NCBI taxonomy): Eukaryota > Viridiplantae > Streptophyta > Magnoliopsida > Asterales > Asteraceae > Saussurea > Saussurea involucrata. Next base: position 34,310 of record CM066323.1, read on the forward strand.
GGCACCTGTGTCAACATAACAATGTACTTTGTATTTCTTGTATCCTTTGAAATTAAGGGTACCTGAAATATAAATTGAATTATGATTCGTAATGTTTCTTAACGATTCCTGATCTTTTTGAAGGTTTAGACAAAAGTTTTTGTCTTCCTCCCCCTCCCATAAAATTTTTGGAAGGCTGATGTTAGTCAGTTTCTGACCCATCAGTAAATTCTTCTTCAGAGCCATGAATAAAGAAAGAGGGATTGAGGAAACTCAGTCAAAAAACGATGAAGATTTTCTCGTCGTAAATGAAAATCAATCAGGTTATTCTGCTGATCTTATGATCCATCAGGATTTACTGAAAAAGATTTCAAAAATCAATCTAAACCTAGATAAGACCGAGGTTTTTAAGATTGAAAGTTCTTTAATGAAAGCAGTTCAAAACGCTTTTAAAAGAAAAAACGAGATCTTTTACTGTGTTTCTACTAAAGAGATTTCAATTGACATCAACGATGTTTCAGGAAAAGTTTATTTGCCACTTATTACCAAAAGCGAAATAAGTCAAAAACTTTCAAAAATTCCTAATGACACTAGGAAAAAGATAAATTTCGCTCATATTGGTGCGATAAAGATTCTTATTAAAGCCCAGTTTAGAAATGGAATTGATACTCCAATCAAAATGGCTTTACTTGATAATAGAATCACAAACAGGAAAGATAGTCTTTTGGGCATCGCTCAAGGAAATCTAGCCTATGGTAAATTTATGTTTACCGTCTACCCAAAATTTGGAGTAAGTTTAAATACAAAAAACTTAAACCAAATATTGAGTTTCTATCATCAATTCGAAAGAGACGATTTGATGAATAAAGGAGATAAAGTTTTCACTATAACCTATCTTCTTGGATATGCTCTATCCAATAGTCATCATTCCATTGACTATAAAAATAGCTCTACAATTGAAATAGACGACTTATTTCAAGAAATTGGATCTATTCAAGAAAATCATTTTAGTGAAATCACTAATGATAAAGATGACCGGATCTTAGACATTTCCAAAGATAAAGAAGTTTATGGAGAAACATCTACCATAAAACCAATAGAAAGCCAACTCCTTGAAGAACATAGATCTTGAACGACAAGAGATATGGTTAAATCTATGTCCATAAGAATTGATTCTATGAGTAATATACTCAAAGAATTAACAGGACCATGAGCTTGGAAAGAGTCAAAGAAGAAATCTCTAATCTTACTCTTAAGATTGAAGAATTCTCGGCAAAAATTGATATCCTTATCAATAATAGTGCCAAGACGATCTCTGAAATTGAAATTGCCACTGCAAAAACAATTACAGATATTTCCAAAATTATCTCTGAAAAGAATAATATAACTTGCAATTGCAAAAAGCAAGAAAATTCAGGAAAATACAAAAACCTGAAATATTACTCTCCTCCAAATGTTGAAGAAACAATTGGAAACAAAGAGTTAATTATAAGCAAGGAAAAAGACAATTTTCAGCTTATAAATTGGCCTTCTAAGAAATGAGTTCTATCTCTGAGAAGCTTGAAGACTTCTTCTTCAACAATATTGATCTTTGCGATCAAAAAATTATTCAACTCATGTCTTTAAGCAATGAAGAATGCGAAGAAAAGTACAAAGAAGAACCTCATCTTTTCGATGAATATCTTTTCACTACGCAAATAAGAGAACCAGAAACTGAATCTGATTCTGAAGATGAAGATCAAACTTCAAACATAAGACCCCTCAAATTTGAAGGTCTTTTTGAAGAAGACTTCGACTACGCAGAATCTTCTAACACTGGAAGAAAAAGAAATAAGAGGACTCCACCTACAGAATTTAGAATGCCCATGCATAAAGGTATTCCAAATAGCAGAAATGCACATACTCCTATTGTAACTCTAAATTTAGACTGTATCACTGATCTAGATGAAAGAGAAGAGATCATCAAAAGATGGGCTACATAAATTTCCTTAATCATCCAGACAAATCCAGATGATTTCGTAAATACAAAAGCTGTTTTAACTCTAATTGAGCATAAAACTAGCGGGATCGTTCAAAACCATATAAAATGGTATAATGGAAACAAGACCTCCACGGTCTAGATTTCTTCAGAGGAATCATAAATATGTTCTATACTATTTTCCTCGGAAAAGATTATTTGAACAACGAAACCTTTGAAATCCAAAAGAAAGCAGAAAAAGCCAGAAGCATCTTAACAAAGCTCCAGCTTTTAGATATCTGTCATCTCGATAAATTCACTTGCATTTATGAGAAAAACCTTTACGAAATCCCTTTCGTTACAGAACATAATCAGTGGATTACTGCCTATCTGATGAAACTCCCAGTTATTGGAGATCAATGTGTTGAAAGATGGCGAGTAGAAGCCTCTAATGACTATTCAAAAGCAAGTCTTGCTTTCGCATCCAGAATTGCAAAGGAAGAAATCACGAAAATCTGTGATACCAGATTCAAGCAACAAAAACTGAAGAACATTAGTCTCAGTTGCTGCAAAACCGTTGGAGATTTCCAAAATCTAAACATCGGGAAAAAATCTTCTGATTTTAAGAAAAAATCTTATAAAAAGCACAAGAAAAAGTTTAAAACTTCTTGGCAAAAGAAAAAGAAGAGATTTTCCCCTGGGAAATATTTTAGAAAACCTCCAAAACGGTTTGACAGAAAGCCGCCTGACAAGAATTGTCCACAAGGCAAAAAGAAGTGCAGATGCTGGATATGCAGTGAAGAAGGACATTACGCAAATGAATGTCCTAACAGGAAGCAATATCCAGAAAAACTCAGGATATTACAAACACCCACCAACGATGGCTATGAACCTATTGAAGAGGTTTATGAAGGTGAACAATCCGTTCACAAAATACAAATTCTTCCATCCTCAGATGAAGAAGAATTTACTGATGGGTCAGAAACTGACTAACATCAGCCTTCCAAAAATTTTATGGGAGGGGGAGGAAGACAAAAACTTTTGTCTAAACCTTCAAAAATAACAGGAATCGTTAAGAAACATTACGAATCCTAATTCAATTTATATTTCAGGTACCCTTAATTTCAAAGGATACAAGAAATACAAAGTACATTGTTATGTTGACACAGGTGCCTCACTTTGTATCGCTAGCAAAGAAGTCATTCCACATGACCTCTGGGAAAATTCCCCAAGAGAAATAAGGGCTACCATCGCCGACAAAAATACAATTACAATTAACAAGGTTTATAGAAACCTCTCAATTGAATTTGCAGGAGAAGTTTTTAACTTCCCAACAATCTACCAGCAAGACTCTGGTATTGATATTATAATTGGCAATAACTTCTGCCAACTCTATGGTCCTTTTGTTCAATGGCCAGAAATGATAGCCTTTCATCTCAAAAATGAAATGGTCATTATCAAAAAGGTTACCAAAGCCTATAGCCTTGGAAAACCTGGCTTCTTTGAATCAATGAAAAAAGATTCAAAAAAGAAGCAAATCCCAGGTACGAACATTACCCAGGAAAAACTAGAACAAGCTTTTCTTCTTGATATAGAAAGGTTTAGAGCTATAGAAGAGACCTTAGACAAAGTCTGTTCTGAAAACCCAATTGACCCTCAGAAAACTAAAGGTTGGATGAAGGCTTCAATTAAACTCATCAATCCTAACACGGTTGTCAGAGTTAGACCTATGAGATACTCTCCTCAAGACAGAGAAGAATTCTCAAAACAGATAAAAGAACTTTTATCTATGAATTTGATCAAAGAATCAAAATCACCTCATATGTCCCCGGCATTTTTAGTTGAAAATGAAGCCGAAAAACGACGAGGAAAGAAAAGGATGGTAGTCAATTATAAGGCTATCAATACTGCAACCATAGGGGATTCTCACAATCTTCCTAATATGCAGGAACTACTAACACTTTTAAGAGGAAAAAATATATTTTCCACTTTCGATTGTAAATCTGGTTTTTGGCAGGTACTGTTAGACGAAGATTCACAACTACTGACGGCATTCACTTGTCCAGACGGTTATTACCAATGGAGAGTTGTACCTTTCGGCTTAAAGCAAGCCCCAAGTATTTTCCAAAGACACATGCAAAATGCTCTAAGAGATTTAGAAAGTTTTTGCACAGTTTATGTTGATGACATTATTGTCTTCAGCAAAAATGAAAGAGAGCATTATTTTCATGTTTTAAAGGTTTTAAACAACATTTCAAAATATGGAATTATTCTTTCAAAAAAGAAGGCTAATCTTTTTAAATCAAAGATTAATTTTCTGGGTCTAGAAATAGATCAAGGGACTCATTGTCCTCAAAAGCATATCTTAGAACATCTTCAAAAATTTCCAAATGTTCTAGAAGATAAAAAGCAACTGCAAAGATTTCTAGGCGTTTTAACTTACGCTGAAACTTATATTGAAAAACTTGCAGCCATGAGAAAGCCACTTCAAGGCAAACTCAAAAAAAAATGTACTCTGGAATTGGACGCAGTCTGATACAGATTATATTAAAAAGATTAAGAAAATTTTAATTGTTTTTCCTAAACTTTATCTTCCTTCACAAGAAGATAAATTAATCATCGAGACAGACGCGTCTGATGAATTTTGGGGAGGAGTTTTAAAAGCAAAAACCTCCGATCAATCTGAAAAAATTTGCAGATATAGTTCCGGTAGCTTTAAAGTAGCTGAGAAAAATTATCATAGCAATGAAAAAGAATTACTTGCAGTAAAAAGAGTAATTACAAAATTCAGTGCGTATCTCACTCCAGTAACTTTTTTGGTACGTACAGATAATAAAAATTTTACATATTTCCTTCGTACTAACATTTCAGGAGATAGTAAACAAGGTCGACAAATACGTTGGCAATCATGGTTCAGCAGATATTCTTTCACTGTTGAACATCTCCCCGGAGAAAAGAATGTGCTGGCAGACTGCCTCACACGAGATTTCCAACATCATTATGACATCAATGATGTCACCTAGCTCCTCACGAGCCCTATATAAGGAGATGATTATCACAACATCTTCCTCACACCATACTCACCTACAAAAAGAGAGGGGGAGATAGAGAGAAAAATTTCTTTATTGAAGTTTCTACAAATGAGAAAATTTTCTTTATAAAGAAATTTACAAATGGAAGACCTCAAAACACTGAGGGTAAAGAAACAAATGCTTCAGATTGAATACGAAGCACAAATCTCTGCTATTGAGCAGAAAATCAAGCTTCTTGAAAGCTTAACAACGGTAACCAAAATACCGGAGAACAAAAGTTCTAAATCAAAGGCTATTCCTGGGCAAACGGCTCCAGGTAAAGAAACAACAAATCCGTTGAAAGCTGATGCTTTGCTAATAAGCATAATCAAGGATAATACTGTTCCTAACCTTAATAAAGGTAAAACCAGTAGACTGATTGAAAATACCAGTCCCACAGCTAAAGGACTCAGCAGAATGACAACTTTGTCTACTAACAATTCTATGTAGGAACTTAAACTTGCACCAGATTATTTGGGAGCTCTTAAAAACAACTCTCAAACAAGATTCTATGTAATCTACCGTGGACCACATAAGGGTATACACACCGATTGGGGTCTCGTCGAAACCTTTTGCAGAGAAGGAAAAACTACTTCAAGAAAGTTCAGAACTGAAGAATCCGCTCGATTCAGTCTGGCAACATATGGAGAAGGCTCAACGTCCAACAACCAGCCCCTCCTCAGGCCCAAATTACATAAGGCCAAAGAAGATCATAAAGATCAAAGATTCTCTGTCCAAAGAGAAACTCAAGCAGAAGTTGCAGAACATGCGTTAACCTACCCAGTCTTCAGACAACTTTGGAGCAAAGCCAAAGCCGCATGCTCAGAAGACTTTATATCCGAAAGATTTTATACTACGGATAAAAGGTCAAAAAGCCTGTATAACTTCGTTGAAGGTGCAGATCCACTACTGGTCTACCAAGCTTTCCAAGCAGGACTAGTTCACAACATTTATCCAAGCAGCAATCTTCTTGAATTGAAGCTCTTCCCTGCCCAAATGATAGATGCAATTAAGAACTTCAGGGAAAAGTTTCTTAAAGCAAAGGATGAACCTTTGTATATTAACGTCGTCAGTTCAATCACAGATTGGCAACAAGAAGAAAGGTATAACCCCTATTACTTTCTGGAAATTGGCCTTGCTAAAAACAGAAAAGAAATAGAAATATCTCAACCAATAGAAGACAAAGATCTTCCATTTCTTGAAATTCTTCACCCAGTCCGAGTCAATGGATTACAAAGGGTTGCAGAAAAGGTCCTAGACACCATCTCAGGATCAAAGAAGAAGGTCAATTATGGCAAAAATAATTGCATAATTACCAGTTGGAGTTATAGCTACACCAACACTGAAGACATGAAGATGATCTCCAAATTCGGGGAAAAATTCATGAAGAACAGTATTGATGCCAGCATCACTACCAAACAAAACTTCTGTCGACAGGCGATACAACTGTTCGAAGACCATTATTGCAATTACTGTGGTAATAATGCTATTGATGGACCCTCCACTGAAGACGAAGTCTCATCAGAAGACAAAGGCAGCGGGACCCACGAAGCATAATAATGTAGACTTTGGAGTCGATCATTATTAAAGGCATCTTTGCTTTTGATGTATTATTAAAGTAAAGTTCACTTTAATAATTCAGCCTTAGCTGTCGGCCATTTGTTCGGCTTTTGTAGGCTATAAATACAAGACCTCCTCAATGAGTTGAAGGCATCGAAAAAACAGAGCAAGCCTCTGAAAATCTATCTTTCTAGCTTTCATTTAAGTTATGTCTAGTGAGTAAAACCTCCTAAGGGAGGATGTAATTATAAGAAAAAGCCTTCGGGCTATCTGTTGATAAATAAAGTCTATCTTTTATCCTATCTTCTTCACCAAAAATATATGTCTGTGACAGAGTGGTAAAACTTAATCAAGTACCAAAGGCATGAGGCCGTTAGGGGAAAGCAAAGTTTTGATACACCACAGGCTGGCAGATTACATTTCCAAGTGAAGAAACAGAATAAAAATAAACTATTCTTCAACAGGTATTCTTTCTTATCTTTTCATCTTCCTTTATTTACTTTATAAAAGAAAATTTTTATAAATTCCTTTTTGTTATCATGAGGGATTCCAAAAGACAAAGCAAGATTCTTGCAAATCAAGAATTTATTCGAGAAATTGAAAATCAAAAAATATTGTTAAAAGAAGATTATTCTCAACTCGATGAGATCAATAATTATCTTTCACACAGTAGTGATTTTCACAAACCTTATTGGCAAAAAATAAGAACTGATCTTGTGAATTTAATCAAGACCAGAGAACAGTATTTAAATATCAACAAGAGTTATCTTGTTATATGTTAAATGGTTGACTCAAAAATTCAAAAAAGATGTCTGCGAAATAACAGACTAATTTCTGAAATCAAAAATCTTGAATCATCTCTTTTAATCGATTATTCTAGATTAGAACAATTAGAGTATCTTCTTACTCTACCCACTGGCAGTATTGCTAGTAATAAATCTTCCAAGATTTACAACAAAAACATCTTAGAATACATTATTAATTCTAAGGAAAATAGAATACAAATGCTACGAAAGCATATGTTGATTTGTTAAAAAGTCTAGACTTTTCTAGATTCCTTATGTCTACTAGTGGTTGGCATAAAAAATTATTTAAAAACTCCAGTTAGTTGTCATATGCATAATTATTTTATGTCTTTTGTCAAGAATTGGAATAATCAAATTCCGGAAGAAAAAATTCTTGAACTTGAAATTCTAATAGAAGCAGAAACCATAAATCTGCAGACTACTCAGAATCAAATTGATGACATCAGATTTGATCCTTATTATGAAAAACACTATTTAAGTGCTTTATTAAATCAAAAAAGATTTATAAAAAGTTCTATTATTTTATTAGAACAAAATGTTTTACAACTTCGCAACAGGATTATATCTTGTTTCTAAACCTAATTCTAGGGTTAATAATGAATACAACAAGATTGTGTCTTGTTCTTAACCCTAAAATTAGGGTTAGAACCCTAAAATCAGGGTTTAGGGTTTATACCCTATTATATTCCGCATCCGTCATTTTATTGGCACGCCCAAGTGCTTTATTAAATTAAAAAAGATTTATAAAAAGTTCTATTATTTTATTAGAACAAAATGTTTTACAACTTCGCAACAGGATTATATCTTGTTTCTAAACCTAATTCTAGGGTTAATAATGAATACAACAAGATTGTGTCTTGTTCTTAACCCTAAAATTAGGGTTAGAACCCTAAAATCAGGGTTTAGGGTTTATACCCTATTATATTCCGCATCCGTTATTTTATTGGTATCAGAGCCATGAATAAAGAAAGGGGGATTGAGGAAACTCAGTCAAAAAACGATGAAGATTTTCTCGTCGTAAATGAAAATCAATCAGGTTATTCTGCTGATCTTATGATCCATCAGGATTTACTGAAAAAGATTTCAAAAATCAATCTAAACCTAGATAAGACCAAGGTTTTTAAGATTGAAAGTTCTTTAATGAAAGCAGTTCAAAACGCTTTTAAAAGAAAAAACGAGATCTTTTACTGTGTTTCTACTAAAGAGATTTCTATTGACATCAACGATGTTTCAGGAAAAGTTTATTTGCCACTTATTACCAAAAGCGAAATAAGTCAAAAACTTTCAAAAATTCCTAATGACACTAGGAAAAAGATAAATTTCGCTCATATTGGTGCGATAAAGATTCTTATTAAAGCCCAGTTTAGAAATGGAATTGATACTGCAATCAAAATGGCTTTACTTGATAATAGAATCACAAACAGGAAAGATAGTCTTTTGGGCATCGCTCAAGGAAATCTAGCCTATGGTAAATTTATGTTTACCGTCTACCCAAAATTTGGAGTAAGTTTAAATACAAAAAACTTAAACCAAATATTGAGTTTCTATCATCAATTCGAAAGAGACGATTTGATGAATAAAGGAGATAAAGTTTTCACTATAACCTATCTTCTTGGATATGCTCTATCCAATAGTCATCATTCCATTGACTATAAAAATAGCTCTACAATTGAAATAGACGACTTATTTCAAGAAATTGGATCTATTCAAGAAAATCATTTTAGTGAAATCACTAATGATAAAGATGACCGGATCTTAGACATTTCCAAAGATAAAGAAGTTTATGGAGAAACATCTACCATAAAACCAATAGAAAGCCAACTCCTTGAAGAACATAGATCTTCAACGACAAGAGATATGGTTAAATCTATGTCCATAAGAATTGATTCTATGAGTAATATACTCAAAGAATTAACAGGACCATGAGCTTGGAAAGAGTCAAAGAAGAAATCTCTAATCTTACTCTTAAGATTGAAGAATTCTCGGCAAAAATTGATATCCTTATCAATAATAGTGCCAAGACGATCTCTGAAATTGAAATTGCCACTGCAAAAACAATTACAGATATTTCCAAAATTATCTCTGAAAAGAATAATATAACTTGCAATTGCAAAAAGCAAGAAAATTCAGGAAAATACAAAAACCTGAAATATTACTCTCCTCCAAATGTTGAAGAAACAATTGGAAACAAAGAGTTAATTATAAGCAAGGAAAAAGACAATTTTCAGCTTATAAATTGGCCTTCTAAGAAATGAGTTCTATCTCTGAGAAGCTTGAAGACTTCTTCTTCAACAATATTGATCTTTGCGATCAAAAAATTATTCAACTCATGTCTTTAAGCAATGAAGAATGCGAAGAAAAGTACAAAGAAGAACCTCATCTTTTCGATGAATATCTTTTCACTACGCAAATAAGAGAACCAGAAACTGAATCTGATTCTGAAGATGAAGATCAAACTTCAAACATAAGACCCCTCAAATTTGAAGGTCTTTTTGAAGAAGACTTCGACTACGCAGAATCTTCTAACACTGGAAGAAAAAGAAATAAGAGGACTCCACCTACAGAATTTAGAATGCCCATGCATAAAGGTATTCCAAATAGCAGAAATGCACATACTCCTATTGTAACTCTAAATTTAGACTGTATCACTGATCTAGATGAAAGAGAAGAGATCATCAAAAGATGGGCTACAGAAATTTCCTTAATCATCCAGACAAATCCAGATGATTTCGTAAATACAAAAGCTGTTTTAACTCTAATTGAGCATAAAACTAGCGGGATCGTTCAAAACCATATAAAAATGGTAGAATGGAAACAAGACCTCCACGGTCTAGATTTCATCAGAGGAATCATAAATATGTTCTATACTATTTTCCTCGGAAAAGATTATTTGAACAACGAAACCTTTGAAATCCAAAAGAAAGCAGAAAAAGCCAGAAGCATCTTAACAAAGCTCCAGCTTTTAGATATCTGTCATCTCGATAAATTCACTTGCATTTATGAGAAAAACCTGTACGAAATCCCTTTCGTTACAGAACATAATCAGTGGCTTACTGCCTATCTGATGAAAGTCCCAGTTATTGGAGATCAATGTGTTGAAAGATGGCGAGTAGAAGCCTCTAATGACTATTCAAAAGCAAGTCTTGCTTTCGCATCCAGAATTGCAAAGGAAGAAATCACGAAAATCTGTGATACCAGATTCAAGCAACAAAAACTGAAGAACATTAGTCTCAGTTGCTGCAAAACCGTTGGAGATTTCCAAAATCTAAACATCGGGAAAAAAATTTCTGATTTTAAGAAAAAATCTTATAAAAAGCACAAGAAAAAGTTTAAAACTTCTTGGCAAAAGAAAAAGAAGAAATTTTCCCCTAGGAAATATTTTAGAAAACCTCCAAAACGGTTTGACAGAAAGCCGCCTGACAAGAATTGTCCACAAGGCAAAAAGAAGTGCAGATACTGGATCTGCAGTGAAGAAGGACATTACGCAAATGAATGTCCTAACAGGAAGCAATATCCAGAAAAACTCAGGATATTACAAACAGCCACCAACGATGGCTATGAACCTATTGAAGAGGTTTATGAAGGTGAACAATCCGTTCACAAAATACAAATTCTTCCATCCTCAGATGAAGAAGAATTTACTGATGGGTCAGAAACTGACTAACATCAGCCTTCCAAAAATTTTATGGGAGGGGGAGGAAGACAAAAACTTTTGTCTAAACCTTCAAAAAGATCAGGAATCGTTAAGAAACATTACGAATCCTAATTCAATTTATATTTCAGGTACCCTTACTTTCAAAGGATACAAGAAATACAAAGTACATTGTTATGTTGACACAGGTGCATCACTTTGTATCGCTAGCAAAGAAGTCATTCCACATGACCTCAGGGAAAATTCCCCAAGAGAAATAAGGGCTACCATCGCCGACAAAAATACAATTACAATTAACAAGGTTTATAGAAACCTCTCAATTGAATTTGCAGGAGAAGTTTTTAACTTCCCAACAATCTACCAGCAAGACTCTGGTATTGATATTATAATTGGCAATAACTTCTGCCAACTCTATGGTCCTTTTGTTCAATGGCCAGAAATGATAGCCTTTCATCTCAAAAATGAAATGGTCATTATCAAAAAGGTTACCAAAGCCTATAGCCTTGGAAAACCTGGCTTCCTTGAATCAATGAAAAAAGATTAAAAAAACGAAGCAAATCCCAGGTACGAACATTACCCAGGAAAAACTAGAACAAGCTTTTCTTCTTGATATAGAAAGGTTTAGAGCTATAGAAGAGACCTTAGACAAAGTCTGTTCTGAAAACCCAATTGACCCTCAGAAAACTAAAGGTTGGATGAAGGCTTCAATTAAACTCATCAATCCTAACACGGTTGTCAGAGTTAGACCTATGAGATACTCTCCTCAAGACAGAGAAGAATTCTCAAAACAGATAAAAGATCTTTTATCTATGAATTTGATCAAAGAATCAAAATCACCTCATATGTCCCCGGCATTTTTAGTTGAAAATGAAGCCGAAAAACGACGAGGAAAGAAAAGGATGGTAGTCAATTATAAGGCTATCAATACTGCAACCATAGGGGATTCTCACAATCTTCCTAATATGCAGGAACTACTTACACTTTTAAGAGGAAAAAATATATTTTCCACTTTCGATTGTAAATCTGGTTTTTGGCAGGTACTGTTAGACGAAGATTCACAACTACTGACGGCATTCACTTGTCCCGACGGTCATTACCAATGGAGAGTTGTACCTTTCGGCTTAAAGCAAGCCCCAAGTTTTTTCCAAAGACACATGCAAAATGCTCTAAGAGATTTAGAAAGTTTTTGCACAGTTTATGTTGATGACATTATTGTCTTCAGCAAAAATGAAAGAGAGCATTATTTTCATGTTTTAAAGGTTTTAAACAACATTTCAAAATATGGAATTATTCTTTCAAAAAAGAAGGCTAATCTTTTTAAATCAAAGATTAATTTTCTGGGTCTAGAAATAGATCAAGGGACTCATTGTCCTCAAAAGCATATCTTAGAACATCTTCAAAAATTTCCAAATGTTCTAGAAGATAAAAAGCAACTGCAAAGATTTCTAGGCGTTTTAACTTACGCTGAAACTTATATTGAAAAACTTGCAGCCATGAGAAAGCCACTTCAAGGCAAACTCAAAAAAGATGTACTCTGGAATTGGACGCAGTCTGATACAGATTATATTAAAAAGATTAAGAAAAATTTAATTGTTTTTCCTAAACTTTATCTTCCTTCACAAGAAGATAAATTAATCATCGAGACAGACGCGTCTGGTGAATTTTGGGGAGGAGTTTTAAAAGCAAAAACCTCCGATCAATCTGAAAAAATTTGCAGATATAGTTCCGGTAGCTTTAAAGCAGCTGAAAAATTATCATAGCAATGAAAAAGAATTACTTGTAGTAAAAAGAGTAATTACAAAATTCAGTGCGTATCTCACTCCAGTAACTTTTCTGGTACGTACAGATAATAAAATTTTTACATATTTCCTTCGTACTAACATTTCAGGAGATAGTAAACAAGGTCGACAAATACGTTGGCAATCATGGTTCAGCAGATATTCTTTCACTGTTGAACATCTCCCCGGAGAAAAGAATGTGCTGGCAGACTGCCTCACACGAGATTTCCAACATCATTATGACATCAATGATGTCACCTAGCTCCTCACGAGCCCTATATAAGGAGATGATTATCACAACATCTTCCTCACACCATACTCACCTACAAAAAAAGAGGGGGAGATAGAGAGAAAAATTTCTTTATTGAAGTTTCTACAAATGAGAAAAATTTCTTTATAAAGAAATTTACAAATGGAAGACCTCAAAACACTAAGGGTAAAGAAACAAATGCTTCAGATTGAATACGAAGCACAAATCTCTGCTATTGAGAGAAAATCAAGCTTCTTGAAAGCTTAACAACGGTAACCAAAAATATATGTCTGTGACAGAGTGGTAAAACTTAATCAAGTACCAAAGGCAGGAGGCCGTTAGGGGAAAGCAAAGTTTTGATACACCACGGGCTGGCAGATTACATTTCCAAGTGAAGAAACAGAATAAAAATAAACTATTCTTCAACAGGTATTCTTTCTTATCTTTTCATCTTCCTTTATTTACTTTATAAAAGAAAATTTTTATAAATTCCTTTTTGTTATCATGAGTGATTCCAAAAGACAAAGCAAGATTCTTGCAAATCAAGAATTTATTCGAGAAATCGAAAATCAAAAAATATTGTTAAAAGAAGATTATTCTCAACTCGATGAGATCAATAATTATCTTTCACACAGTAGTGATTTTCACAAACCTTATTGGCAAAAAATAAGAACTGATCTTGTGAATTTAATCAAGACCAGAGAACAGTATTTAAATATCAACAAGAGTTATCTTGTTATATGTTAAATGGCTGACTCAAAAATTCAAAAAAGATATCTGCGAAATAACAGACTAATTTCTGAAATCAAAGATCTTGAATCATCTCTTTTAATCGATTATTCTAGATTAGAACAATTAGAGTATCTTCTTACTCTACCCACTGGCAGTATTGCTAGTAATAAATCTTCCAAGATTTACAACAAAAACATCTTAGAATACATTATTAATTCTAAGGAAAATAGAATACAAATGCTACGAAAGCATATGTTGATTTGTTAAAAAGTCTAGACTTTTCTAGATTCCTTATGTCTACTAGTGGTTGGCATAAAAAATTATTTAAAAACTCCAGTTAGTTGTCATATGCATAATTATTTTATGTCTTTTGTCAAGAATTGGAATAATCAAATTCAGGAAGAAATTCTTGAACTTGAAATTCTAATAGAAGCAGAAACCATAAATCTGCAGACTACTCAGAATCAAATTGATGACATCAGATTTGATCCTTATTATGAAAAACACTATTTAAGTGCTTTATTAAATCAAAAAAGATTTATAAAAAGTTCTATTATTTTATTAGAACAAAATGTTTTACAACTACGCAACAGGATTATATCTTGTTTCTAAACCTAATTCTAGGGTTAATAATGAATACAACAAGATTGTGTCTTGTTCTTAACCCTAAAATTAGGGTTAGAACCCTAAAATCAGGGTTTAGGGTTTATACCCTATTATATTCCGCATCCGTTATTTTATTGGTATCAGAGCCATGAATAAAGAAAGGGGGATTGAGGAAACTCAGTCAAAAAATGATGAAGATACAATTACAATTAACAAGGTATCAAAGAATCAAAATCACCTTCAACATATGTCCCCAAGAGAAATAAGGGCTACCATCGCCGACAAAAATACAATTACAATTAACAAGGTTTATAGAAACCTCTCAATTGAATTTGCAGGAGAAGTTTTTAACTTCCCAACAATCTACCAGCAAGACTCTGGTATTGATATTTTAATTGGCAATAACTTCTGCCAACTCTATGGTCCTTTTGTTCAATGGCCAGAAATGATAGCCTTTCATCTCAAAAATGAAATGGTCATTATCAAAAAGGTTACCAAAGCCTATAGCCTTGGAAAACCTGGCTTCCTTGAATCAATGAAAAAAGATTCAAAAACGAAGCAAATCCCAGGTACGAACATTACCCAGGAAAAACTAGAACAAGCTTTTCTTCTTGATATAGAAAGGTTTAGAGCTATAGAAGAGACTTTAGACAAAGTCTGTTCTGAAAACCCAATTGACCCTCAGAAAACTAAAGGTTGGATGAAGGCTTCAATTAAACTCATCAATCCTAACACGGTTGTCAGAGTTAGACCTATGAGATACTATCCTCAAGACAGAGAAGAATTCTCAAAACAGATAAAAGAACTTTTATCTATGAATTTGATCAAATAATCAAAATCACCTCATAGGGTATAAAACCCCTTTCTTTATTCATGGCTCTGATACCAATAAAATAACGGATGCGGAATATAATAGGGTATAAACCCTAAACCCTGATTTTAGGGTTCTAACCCTAATTTTAAGGTTAAGAACAAGACACAATCTTGTTGTATTCATTATTAACCCTAGAATTAGGTTTAGAAACAAGATATAATCCTGTTGCGAAGTTGTAAAACATTTTGTTCTAATAAAATAATAGAACTTTTTATAAATCTTTTTTGATTTAATAAAGCACTTAAATAGTGTTTTTCATAATAAGGATCAAATCTAATGTCATCAATTTGATTCTGAGTAGTCTGCAGATTTATGGTTTCTGCTTCTATTAGAATTTCAAGTTCAAGAATTTCTTCTTGAATTTGATTATTCCAATTCTTGACAAAAGACATAAAATAATTATGCATATGACAACTAACTGGAGTTTTTAAATAATTTTTTATGCCAACCACTAGTAGACATAAGGAATCTAGAAAAGTCTAGACTTTTTAACAAATCAACATATGCTTTCGTAGCATTTGTATTCTATTTTCCTTTGAATTAATAATGTATTCTAAGATGCTTTTGTTGTAAATCTTGGAAGATTTATTACCAGCAATACTGCCAGTGGGTAGAGTAAGAAGATACTCTAATTGTTCTAATCTAGAATAATCGATTAAAAGAGATGATTCAAGATCTTTGATTTCAGAAATTAGTCTGTTATTTCGCAGACATCTTTTTTGAATTTTTGAGTCAGCCATTTAACATATAACAAGAAAACTCTTGTTGATATTTAAATACTGTTCTCTGGTCTTGATTAAATTCACAACATCAGTTCTTCTTTTTTGCCAATAAGGTTTGTGAAAATCACTACTGTGTGAAAGATAATTATTGATCTCATCGAGTTGAGAATAATCTTCTTTTAACAATATTTTTTGATTTTCGATTTCTCGAATAAATTCTTGATTTACAAGAATCTTGCTTTGTCTTTTGGAATCACTCGTGATAACAAAAAGGAATTTATAAAAATTTTCTTTTATAAAGTAAATAAAGGAAGATGAAGAGATAAGAAAGAATACCTGTTGAAGAATAGTTTATTTTTATTCTATTTCTTCACTTGGAAATGTAATCTGCCAGCCTGTGGTGTATCAAAACTTTGCTTTCCCCTAACGGCCTCCTGCCTTTGGTACTTGATTAAGTTTTACCACTCTGTCACAGACATATATTTTTGGTGAAGAAGATAGGATAAAAGATAGACTTTATTTATCAACAGATAGCCCGAAGGCTTTTTCTTATAATTACATCCTCCCTTAGGAGGTTTTACTCACTAGACATAACTTAAATGAAAGCTAGAAAGATAGATTTTCAGAGGTCTTGTATTTATAGCCTACAAAAGCCGAACAAATGGCCGACAGCTAAGGCTGAATTATTAAAGTGAACTTACTTTAATAATACATCAAAAGCAAAGATGCCTTTAATAATGATCGACTCCAAAGTCTACATTATTATGCTTCGTGGGTCCCGCTGCCTTTGTCTTCTGATGAGACTTCGTCTTCAGTGGAGGGTCCATCAATAGCATTATTACCACAGTAATTGCAATAATGGTCTTCGAACAGTTGTATCGCCTGTCGACAGAAGTTTTGTTTGGTAGTGATGTTGGCATCAATACTGTTTTTCATGAATTTTTCCCCGAATTTGGAGATCATCTTTATGTCTTCAGTGTTGGTGTTGCTATAACTCCAACTGGTAATTATGCAATTATTGTTGGCATAATTGACCTTCTTCTTTGATCCTGAGATGGTGTCTAGGACCTTCTCTGCAACCCTTCGTAATCCATTGACTCGGACTGGGTGAATAATTTCAAGAAATGGAAGATCTTTGTCTTCTATTGGTTGAGATATTTCTATTTCTTTTCTGTTTTTAGCAAGGCCAATTTCCAGAAAGTAATAGGGGTTATACCTTTCTTCTTGTTGCCAATCTGTGATTGAACTGACGACGTTAATATACAAAGGTTCATCCTTTGCTTTAAGAACCTTTTTCCTGAAGTTCTTAATTGCATCTATCATTTGGGCAGATAAGAGCTTCAATTCAAGAAGGTTGCTGCTTGGATAAATGTTGTGAACTAGTCCTGCATGGAAAGCTTGGTAGACCAGTAGTGGATCTGCACCTTCAACGAAGTTATACAGACTTTTTGACCTTTTATCCGTAGTATAAAATCTTTCGGATATAAAGTCTTCTGAGCATGCGGCTCTGGCTTTGATCCAAAGTTGTCTGAAGACTGGGTAGGTTAACGCCTGTTCTGCAACTTCTGCTTGAGTTTCTCTTTGGACAGAGAATCTTTGATCTTTATGATCTTCTTTGGCCTTATGTAATTTGGGCCCGAGGAGGGGATGGTTGTTGGACGTTGAGCCTTCTCCATATGTTGCCAGACTGAATCGAGCGGATTCTTCAGTTCTGAACTTTCTTGAAGTAGTTTTTCCTTCTCTGCAAAAGGTTTCGACGAGACCCCAATCGGTGTGTATACCCTTATGTGGTCCACGGTAGATTACATAGAATCTTGTTTGAGAGTTGTTTTTAAGAGCTCTCAAATAATCTGGTGCAAGTTTAAGTTCCTGCATAGAATTGTTAGTAGACAAAGTTGTCATTCTGCTGAGTCCTTCAGCTGTAGGACTGGTATTTTCAACCAGTCTACTGGTTTTACCTTTATTAAGGTTAGGAACAGTATTATCCTTGATTATGCTTTTTAGCAAAGCATCAACTTTCAACGGATTTGTTGTTTCTTTACCTGGAGCCGTTTGCTCAGGAATAGCCTTTGATTTAGAACTTTCGTTCTCCGGTATTTTGGTTACCGTTGTTAAGCTTTCAAGAAGCTTGATTTTCTCTCAATAGCAGAGATTTGTGCTTCGTATTCAATCTGAAGCATTTGTTTCTTTACCCTTAGTGTTTTGAGGTCTTCCATTTGTAAATTTCTTTATAAAGAAATTTTTCTCATTTGTAGAAACTTCAATAAAGAAATTTTTCTCTCTATCTCCCCCTCTCTTTTTGTAGGTGAGTATGGTGTGAGGAAGATGTTGTGATAATCATCTCCTTATATAGGGCTCGTGAGGAGCTAGGTGACATCATTGATGTCATAATGATGTTGGAAATCTCGTGTGAGGCAGTCTGCCAGCACATTCTTTTCTCCGGGGAGATGTTCAACAGTGAAAGAATATCTGCTGAACCATGATTGCCAACGTATTTGTCGACCTTGTTTACTATCTCCTGAAATGTTAGTACGAAGGAAATATGTAAAAATTTTATTATCTGTACGTACCAGAAAAGTTACTGGAGTGAGATACGCACTGAATTTTGTAATTACTCTTTTTACTACAAGTAATTCTTTTTCATTGCTATGATAATTTTTCTCAGCTGCTTTAAAGCTACCGGAACTATATCTGCAAATTTTTTCAGATTGATCGGAGGTTTTTGCTTTTAAAACTCCTCCCCAAAATTCACCAGACGCGTCTGTCTCGATGATTAATTTATCTTCTTGTGAAGGAAGATAAAGTTTAGGAAAAACAATTAAATTTTTCTTAATCTTTTTAATATAATCTGTATCAGATTAATTTTATGAGTTTAGGGAAGGTATGTTATTATCAGTTTAAAGTATTATGTTCATAATAATCATTCATGTACGCATAAAAATCTTTGGATTTACTTTCATTTATGTTCTACAAATGAGATTGTGCTCCTAGAACAAAGTTAACTTTTTGCAAAAGTCAAAGTACCACGCCTGTGAAAGTACCCGGAAGGGGGAAATAATGGCCAGGGAAAGTGAGCATACTTTAACTTGTAAGTATTTTAAGTTCTAAGAGTTATTTCCAATATCATTTGTTCTATCATAAACAAAAGTTTTTGCAAAAATTTCTATTTTACATAACTGATTCTTTTGAACAAAGTATTTCAAACTCGTATTAACATTCCTGAACTGTTAACCTTGAATATTTCAATATTCGAAAGAATTAAGTTACCAGTCTTAAGCAGTAATATATCTTGTGAGGAATTATAAAGAGAAAAGCCATAAAAAGCCTTTTATGAGTATAGCAGCAGTCAGTGGAAACACCGACTATCAGGAAGCAGTTAGAGCCACAAGTGATTTCGATACACCTGCGGCTGGATTCATCAGAGCCGAAGAATAGAAGTCGAGACCCGCAGCTCAGTCGTTAGTCATCATCAAACAGAATAATACCTTGATTTACCTTGTTACAAGGCTAAGTCAAAAGGTATCAGATCTGGACGAAAAAGTTGATAAGCTCAACAGAAAGCTAGAAGCTAGAAAAGAAACTCAGGCAGAAGACTTGGGAGAATCTCTTGCAAATCTATCACAGAGATTGGATAAGCTTTCTTTAGGACAAAAAGACAAAAGTCCTAGAAAGCCTGGTTCTATCTACGTGTATACAGATCCTAGCAAGATATTCCAGGAGGAGTTTTCAAAGGAAAAGAAATGAACACAAGGACTAGTGTCAGAAACGGTGTGCGTACCGATACGCAGACGCCAACACAAGAAGACCAAGTTAGAGACTACCAAGGATTGCAAAGAACAAGGTACAACCTAGTGAGAAGAAGACGCAGGATGTTTGGACAATCATACAACCAAACTCTTGAATCAACCATTGACCCCGAGCGTCAATTAGAAGTAACACGAGAAAGGAGAGCGAGACTCGTACCTGCAGAAGTCCTTTACTCTAGTAACAACACGTCCAGACAGCACAGAGTATACCAGCACTACTCCGAAAGAAGAATTTTGGTCATCGAAGGACAACAAGAAAACCTCAGTCTTTGCAACACTCAAAGTCATGATCAGCTAACCCAATCCGGGTTACAACATGTCCATCTCGGGCTATTCATGATCCGAATACATGCTCTGCATAGAAGGGGAGCAGGGACTAATGCGTTGGTCGTATTAAGAGATACAAGGTGGAACAATAGTACTTCAATAATAGGTACTATGGAGGTCGACCTCTCAGCTGGAACACAGCTAGTCTACATGATCCCAGACATGATACTCAGCATAGACGATTTCCATAATCATATCGAAATTGCCATCCAAACCCACGGCTACGACGAATGGCAAGGAGGTGAGAGTAACCTGTTGGTAACGACATGTCTCACCGAGAGACTGTCCAACACCAGTTACATGGGATTCCAGTATGATGTCAGAGATGCAGTAGATCACTTAAGTGTTTATAAGCATGGTAGCTTAAAAACCTTATTCAGGGTTTTCAGGGAAGGTATGTTATTATCAATTTAAAGTATTATGTTCATAATAATCATTCATATACGCATAAAAATCTTTGGATTTACTTTCATTTATGTTCTACAAATGAGATTGTGCTCCTAGAACAAAGTTAACTTTTTGCAAAAGTCAAAGTACCACGCCTGTGAAAGTACCCGGAAGGGGGAAATAATGGAAGGAAGAAGTTGGCATCTAAGGCCATCCACAAGAGTTAACGTACGAGCACCGGTCGGAGTTGCAGTTAGTAATAGGCTTAACAGAACAACTAGCCTACGATTTACTAACTACGGATCAAGAGCTGAACCAGGAAGATATTCAGTTGACAGTCATGATAGAGAATTCCCTGGAACTACAAGGAGAAGTGAAACTGATGAAGCAGAAGAAGAGTTTATTGGTAACTCCAACTGGTAATTATGCAATTATTGTTGGCATAATTGACCTTCTTCTTTGATCCTGAGATGGTGTCTAGGACCTTTTCTGCAACCCTTCGTAATCCATTGACTCGGACTGGGTGAAGAATTTCAAGAAATGGAAGATCTTTGTCTTCTATTGGTTGAGATATTTCTATTTCTTTTCTGTTTTTAGCAAGGCCAATTTCCAGAAAGTAATAGGGGTTATACCTTTCTTCTTGTTGCCAATCTGTGATTGAACTGACGACGTTAATATACAAAGGTTCATCCTTTGCTTTAAGAACCTTTTTCCTGAAGTTCTTAATTGCATCTATCATTTGGGCAGGGAAGAGCATCAATTCAAGAAGATTGCTGCTTGGATAAATGTTGTGAACTAGTCCTGCTTGGAAAGCTTGGTAGACCAGTAGTGGATCTGCACCTTCAACGAAGTTATACAGACTTTTTGACCTTTTATCCGTAGTATAAAATCTTTCGGATATAAAGTCTTCTGAGCATGCGGCTCTGGCTTTGCTCGAAAGTTGTCTGAAGATTGGGTAGGTTAACGCCTGTTCTGCAACTTCTGCTTGAGTTTCTCTTTGGACAGAGAATCTTTGATCTTTATGATCTTCTTTGGCCTTATGTAATTTGGGCCTGAGGAGGGGGTGGTTGTTGGACGTTGAGCCTTCTCCATATGTTGCCAGACTGAATCGAGCGGATTCTTCAGTTCTGAACTTTCTTGAAGTAGTTTTTCCTTCTCTGCAAAAGGTTTCGACGAGACCCCAATCGGTGTGTATACCCTTATGTGGTCCACGGTAGATTACATAGAATCTTGTTTGAGAGTTGTTTTTAAGAGCTCCCAAATAATCTGGTGCAAGTTTAAGTTCCTGCATAGAATTGTTAGTAGACAAAGTTGTCATTCTGCTGAGTCCTTCAGCTGTGGGACTGGTATTTTCAACCAGTCTACTGGTTTTACCTTTATTAAGGTTAGGAACAGTATTATCCTTGATTATGCTTTTTAGCAAAGCATCAGCTTTCAACGGATTTGTTGTTTCTTTACCTGGAGCCGTTTGCTCAGGAATAGCCTTTGATTTAGAACTTTCGTTCTCCGGTATTTTGGTTACCGTTGTTAAGCTTTCAAGAAGCTTGATTTTCTGCTCAATAGCAGAGATTTGTGCTTCGTATTCAATCTGAAGCATTTGTTTCTTTACCCTCAGTGTTTTAAGGTCTTCCATTTGTAAATTTCTTTATAAAGAAAATTTGTAGAAACTTCAATAAAGAAATTTTTCTCTCTATCTCCCCCTCTCTTTTTGTAGGTGAGTATGGTGTGAGGAAGATGTTGTGATAATCATCTCCTTATATAGGGCTCGTGAGGAGCTAGGTGACATCATTGATGTCATAATGATGTTGGAAATCTCGTGTGAGGCAGTCTGCCAGCACATTCTTTTCTCCGGGGAGATGTTCAACAGTGAAAGAATATCTGCTGAACCATGATTGCCAACGTATTTGTCGACCTTGTTTACTATCTCCTGAAATGTTAGTACGAAGGAAATATGTAAAATTTTTACTGGAGTGAGATACGCACTGAATTTTGTAATTACTCTTTTTACTGCAAGTAATTCTTTTTCATTGCTATGATAATTTTTCTCAGCTGCTTTAAAGCTACCGAAACTATATCTGCAAATTTTTTCAGATTGATCGGAGGTTTTTACTTTTTCATTGCTATGATAAGTCATGGAAGTTTGGAAGCGACTGAATATCTCTGCAGTTTTCCTTATAAGGAAATACTTGGGTAAAAACTTCTTCTACATGCCATCCCAAGTAGAGATGCTCTTCGGCTCAAGTGATATAAACCACTGTTTTGCTCGCCCTTTTAGAGAAAAGGGGAACAATATGAGCCTAAGGTGGTCTCGAGTGAGACCTCGAATGTTGTTGGTGTTGCAAATGGCTAGGAATTCGTATAAGTGATTATATGGTTCTTCTTTTGATAGGTCATGGAAGTTTGGAATCGACTGAATGAGATGAGGGTGAATCTCATAGGGAGTCTCATCATCACCCGTTAAGGGTATCGGGGGAGGGTTCTCGTAAGCACCGGGTTGGAAATAAGTTTCCAAAAGAGGGTGTTTAGTGGGTTTTCCATCTCTTCATCGCTATCACTCAAGAAATGCGTAGACTCTTGAATCACATATTTCTTCTTTCTAGCTCGCCTTTCGGTTTCTTCTAATTCATGCATTCCAGATATTGGAATATCTTTCTTAGATCTAGTGTGGTGCATGCAAATTAAGAGAACTAGTTATCAACCTCAATCAGATCAAAACTTAAAACTACGTGACATGCAACCTAATAAGCATTTGAAATAAAAGAAACACACTTAAAACAAATATAACTCTTTTTGTGTTTTATTTTATTAACAAAAAGACTAATAATACTACGCACACACTAAAAAATACTAAAAATAAAGTAGCATTAATGAAGAATTACCTTATGCCTTCACTCATTTGTAAAGTTAAATGAGTGAAATATTATATTACTGATTTAATCAAACCATACTTTAATAAAATCAACATTCACATGTTTTTTGAAATTATAATCACTATTTGATAAGGATGATTATTTTATTATTATTAATGAGTTTATTTATTTTAATTTGTAAGGTTAAATAAGTGATATTATGAATTTATTTTATTAAGATAGATAACAATCATTTTTTTATTAAGCCAACAATGCTTATAAATCAAATATATATTTTTGTTTATTTACATTTTTTTGTGTAAACTAACAATACTTATAAACCAAAACTTATTTAATATTGTATATTTGTATTTTTAATATTTCTTAGTAAATTAACAATGATGATAAATCAAAATTTTAATATTATAATCACTATGTGATAAAGATGATCATTTTATTATTTTTATTATTATTATGTTTATTATGTTTATTTACTTATTTTTTTTACTTTATAAGGTTAAATGAATGAAATATTATATGAACTTATTTTATTAAGATAAATAACAATCATTGTAAATCAATACCTATTTTTATTAACCCAACAATGCTTACAAATCAAAAATATATTTTTATTTATTTATATTGTGTAAGCTAACAATAATTATAAATTAGAACTTATTTAATAATGTAAAATTTTTATTTATTTAGTTTTTGTTTTTCTTAATAAGTTAAGAATGGTGATAAATCAAAAACCTTTAATTATTTTATTTTGAATGTTTATATTTTTTAGTAACATAACAATTACTATAAATCAATACTTATTTTATAAAATATTTTTTATTTCTTTGTTTTTAAGTAATATAACAAGTGTTTATAAATCAATAATTTTATTAATAAAGTATATTAATGTTTATAATAATATGTGTTTTCACCGCACAAAGTGCGGTGCTATTACCTAGTTTAAGATATGGAAAAATAAGCATGCATACCTTTTATGAGTTATGGGGTCGTCATTTTACTAGAGGTTTATAAGCTCTGATTTTTACAGAGGGGTATTTTTTGCTCGGTGTCCTTATTTATTTCTAATTTCTAAAGAAGTTTTTAAGCTCTAATTGGTTATGGGTTGTTACAACAGGGACGAAATTTGTAATCCTCATATTGCTTCAGTCTAACTTGTGTCCTTGACTGTCCTTTGAAATCTTACTCAAAATAATATATATATATAAAGTTGGAATAAAAATAATGTCAATGTAATTATGTAAATACCAAATACATAAGTCATTTATATTTATTTAATAGTAATATTAGATAAATGAATAATATTTAATTTAGACAGACATGCAATCCAAAAGGAAAATTGATAGAATAACATGTGTTAATAATAGTAAATGCAATCAATGTGGATGATATCCATTTTGTATGGATCGGAAATAATAACTCTTTTGATAAGCTATTACTTTTTTTTAATCTTTTGTACAGATTTTACTTTTTATCTCTTACTTTTTTTATAAAATTTTGTTTGGAAACTATTAAAAATTGTATTTTTATAATATACGAGACCCATTGGAAAATGGGAGCCTCGTGCGGCGGCACTGTCGGCACACACCCAGGCCAGCCCCTGGCCATTACTTATGTGGAAAATCTCCAAGTAAGATTTATCTTCTTAATTTCTTAGATCTAGTGATGAAACCTACAAAAGTGACACATTATTTCAAAACTTGAAAAAAAATAGAATTGGTGTTAAGAAGATAGAATTGAACTTACCTTGGTTACTAAAATAACTTTAACTAGCGTGGAAAAAAACGGAGGAAAAATGAACCGGAAGACTTTCTTGATGAGACCATCAAAAGCCCAAATCCTAAAGCCTAAGACTTCTCTACACACATCCACTCAATTAGTTTCTTCTTTTTGCTTCCAAAACTTACAATTTTAGTTTGTTTATAATTAAAAGTTCAGGGGTTGTTTGGTGTTTTGTTCCCATTTTAGAGGGTTTTAGCCTAAATAAGGATAGAGTTTGCTCAAGAGAAGTTTTTAGGATTGAAGTCTTCATCTTTTAAAAAACTACAAGGTAAAACCCTTTTCTCTTTTATTTTCTTAGGTTCGATTTTTATAGCCTTTCCAAAGAGATTTTTTTGGTAATTTTGAGTTTGGGTTTTTATGTTGACGATCCTTACAAAAATCAGTCATGATGGTTGAATATCTTTATTTTAAACTTTCTTGTTGATTATGATTTTTAGATTGTTTTATGTGATTTATATTCTTGAAAATATTGTTGGGTAACCTAGTTTTAGTGTGCATTATTTTTTTAGAGTAGTGATGGTTGTTGGGTTATTCGATGGCATCAAATTCATTTTTATGATCATATTTTGAATAGTTAATAGTTTTTAGGATTATTGATAGATTTTAAGTTTATTAATGTTAATTATTTGAAATAAGTATTTTTATAGGTTTTTCTTATTTCTTGTGTAGTTTTAATTATTGGTGGGGTTTGGAATTCGTGTATGTAAATTATCAATCTTACCAACTCTTCCTTGATTAGGACACCAATCAATCAATCTTACCAACTCATCCCACTGGCATCATTCGAAGTTCTTGGTTTTTGATCGATTGGTGCCCTAATCAAGGAAGAGTTGTTAAGATTGATAATTTTGATGATTTGATTAGTTTGTTGATGACGAATTTCAATCGAAGAGTTTTCTGGATGATGTGGCCTTCTAATCGATTGAGGCCAGGTATTCTAATTGATGAAGAATGTTGGATGGTGCAGGGATCGATTGCCTATTGCTTCGGTTTTCATTGATTTCTCTGGTTTGGAATTTTTCGAGAAAAATTTGAGATGAATTTGAGTGCTTTTGGAGTTCATTATTGGCTTTGTCTTCAATGGTTGAAGGTAATTTTATCTCTATAGATTCTTTATATTGATCTGCTCAATGGGATGATTTGGATGATGTTCGACAAAAGGAATTGGGATCTGATTGATAAAAGGGGAGTTTGTATGGTTTTGGATTGGATTTGGGCCAAAGGTTTATTTGGCCTGAAGATTTACGGTTTTTAGGCCCATCTTAAGTGTTATTTCATGGGATTATGGACTGTTTTTTTGGGCTTTCTATGAGTTATGTTGGGTCTATATTGATAATGTGGCTCCCAATTTTAATCCTTTGGCCCATATTTTTTGGATGGATATTTGCTGCTAGACTCCAAAAGTCTTGACTAAAGATTGGGCTTTCCTTTGGTTTTTGGACATGATCTACAAGGACGATGTGGGCTTAAAGGTTTATAGAGTTTTTTATTGGATGTTGGACTTGGGCTTCTCTATCAAGAATTATGTCATTGGGCATCAGGGAAGATTTTGGGATTTGTTTTTATTTTGTTGGTTTAGTTTTGATAATTTTGGTTTGAAGTTGAGGCCCTTGTTAAAGTTTTTTCCTAAGCACTTTTCTTGGAAAGTGTTTTGTAAAAATGGGTATGCCCATTAATCTTCTTGTAATTTTCTTTTTTGAATAAAGTTTTTCCAAAGGGTTCAGCCCCCTTTTTCAAGAAAAAAAACCTAAACCCTAAATTATGAAATTCAAAGACAAAGTGAACAGCCATATAAGATACGAAAAACAAAAGAATTAAAGCTCATTGCACATGTAGACATAGTTTATAAACTATGGGATACCTCATTATTGCAAAGCTGATTCCTGGAAGAAATGGCAAAGTGAATCCCCATTGCCATATCTCGATCACGCAAAGCCCTCCAGCTAGGATCTGCCAAATTCGTATAGCTCTTTTTATTCTCCTATGCCATAGATGAACAGATTAAGAAATGAAAGATTGAGAGGAAGCAGGAGGAATTCGTACCTTGCAGATGAATACTTCTACAAAAACCTGTTGAAAGAAATTTAATAAGACCCAATAAGCCATATGTTATTTATTATAAATAATTTAATTAATTTTTTTCCCTAAACGAGTACCCAACGGGTTCCGCATACCCGTCGGGTATAGGATGTCGTATTGGGGACCAAAATCTTATCCGGTAAGGGATAGTGTTAGAATTTTATCAGTAAGCGCTTACGAGGTAAGTGTTTGGTAAATGACCCCTAAGTGTGCACCAGATTACTTGATGTTGTGAATCCACCACTAAACTAACTTACTCGGTCAAGTATTTACCATATTTGTGCGTCGCTTAAAAGGGATCCCAAACTTGTTCTCAATCGTAAGGCCAGTAGAACAGCAAAGCTACGGGATCAATCAAAAGCACAACCAACGTTCGGAAGTAGCCATCCAAATTCCAACAACTAAATGGTGGTGATCATAGGTGGGAATGGGAGTTGTAAGTTGGAGGAGAAAAGATATATTTGAGCTAAAATATAAAACTGGTGGACAAAAACGCTTCTTATAAAACCCAAGTACGAACCTCCTACAATAACGCAAAATAGAAAATAGGTGGCAGAACTATGTCTTAACTGCTCAAAGTCTTGCAATACATGGATTGTTTAACGAAAGCAGCATACCAATATGAGGTTCTAATCAAATAAGCTAAATCCCATGTCATCGTCGCTCTCTTCCTTTGGTTCCTCCTGTGTACATAGAATAAAAGAAACGATAAGATTATACAACTAAAACAAGATGCAAATCTTTACAAAAAGAACAAAGAAGCTATAAAAGTTACCTTCTTCTCTTCTGGTGGAGGAGCAGCGGCAGCACCACCACCAGCGGCTGCAGGAGCAGCAACAGCAGGTGCAGCACCACCACCACCGCCAGCACCAACATTTACTATGAGATCTTCACTGTTTTTCTTCTCTGCCAGCTTAGCAAACAAACTAGGCCAGTAAGATTCAGTTTGAACATTGGCAGCCTTCAAGATGGTCGCGATCTTCTCAGCCTGTTCAATGAACAATTCACATCATGAAGATGAAATTAAATCATATCTACTTCTCAAGTTTGTAGTTGGTTCTTGAAAACCATAAAACAGATGCCATATTGTTTTTACTTCTTCTCTTATTAAAACCCCTTTTTTCTTTCTAAGAGAAAAACGAAAAATAAGAAGCTTCATGTAATGCATATAAATATTTTACTATCATTTATTGAGCAAAAACAATATTTAGCAGAGGAAAGCCTAGTGTTCAAATCCTTTCCACTATAAAACTCTTTTTTTAATTACACGGCAGGTCAACAAAAATCAACCCAAACATTATTTCAACGCAGCAGCCATGACTGCGTTTTCTTAGGGGATGTTTGTTTACCTCTTAATAGTTCCATTAAGAGGAAACCTCTGAATAACTAAGAGGTGAATCTTGTTTGGCAAAAAAAGAGTCTGGCTCTTAATGGTTCTAAAACCCTCCAATGATTTTGTATCTTTGGCCTCTCTTAACCATTCAGAGCCCAAATTCCATTCTGAATAATTAGCAAACAACTAGATTTCATTTTGTAATGTATCATAAGAGCCTCTTTATAATCCTGACCACTTAATAATTCTGTACAGCAACTACCAAACAGCCCCTTAGCTTTTTTTAACTCGGTTTTGTCTCATTTCTTGCCCTTTTTCTTCATTCTTTTTGCCTCAAAACCTTGGTAACATTTTTACAAACGTTTTGTACATAAAGAACACCATTTTTCGTCAAGTAATGAGACCCATTTCCTCATTTGAAGTTTCGGTTTTAAAAAAAACACAACTTTCAGAACTGATTTGTAGCATGAAAATGTAAATATAAGACAAGAGATTATTGGCATTGTCCGATTTTTCGTTTAAGTCCACCGATTTCCAGATGATGAAATCCTTTAGTTGCTTGTCCGATTTTTCGTTTAAATGATTTATATCTAGCACAAGCTTCATGACAACTAAATAACAGTATACGAGAGATATGAGATTTCGAGAAGTTACCCACTTTTTTCCTTTCCTTTTTGAGATTGATTAGTGGACTTTTGAGCTGGAGTGGCTGTGTGTTGAGTACTTTCTTGAACATCTTCGATCACATGTTCTTGAATGCGAAGTCTTTTCGCCGGTGAAGGGTTTGGATTTGGGGCATACCTCGGAACTTTAGGGTCATAGGTTATCGTATGGTGGAGGGTTTTGACAGTGATCCACCCGAACAGACGCCGAGGTCACCGGCGTGTAACGCGGGCCTTGCTCCGAGGGACTGAGGTATGGTCTAAATGCCGAGGTTCTTGCGAGAATAGGCTGCCCTAACGAGTTCAGGACCACCGCACACGAAGGTGTCGTCAGTGGTCGTACCTGCGACGGATTCGTATGGTGAGGAGGTTGCGCAAAACCTAGAGGATAAAGCGGGTGTTGTATCGATGGCTTTTGATGCCTAAATCGCTGTAGAAACTGGTTTGTCGCGACATAGGTGCGATCGAACGGCTGGTACGAACAAAAATTTGAGGACTCACCCAAAGATAGTTTTAAGTTGGGGTTCTGCTGTGGATTCGACACAGACCTCGGCGTTGATGGTCCGAAGATGGTGGTTTTCGCCTGGAGTTGCAGCGTCGTCATCGGTGGTGGCGAATCTATGGCTGCGGCGATTTGTGCGAGGGTAAGGAGCGAAGTGTGGCGTGGGTCTTGAGTCGTCGAAGACGAAGCTCCGGAGAGTGTTGAGTGAGTGAGGAGCGGAGGATGTTGTTGATCGGCCATCGACTATTTTTCCGGTGAGGGTTTTTGTGAGCGAACAGTTTAGGGTTCATGGTGATGTTTGGGTGGGTTTTAAAATAAAGGGATCGCAGGGAGTGGAGATGAGGGGGGGTACTGTTGTGTGCAGCGGTGATGGGATGGTGAGGAAGTGGCAGTCGGCTGAGGTGATGATGGTTTCGCCGGCTGTCACTTTGAGAGAGATAGTGGAGTGCGAGAGAGATATCAAAGAAGAGAGATACCTGATTTTTTATAGTATAATAAGGTTTTGTAAACACAAAATACACTCTTGGAATTCTAAAATTGCAGCATTTAATATCCCATGTCTAAAAACAAAAATCATCGTTTAAAATCTAATTAGGATTTTTAAAAAGATACTGATTTTTATTTGATTACACATGCTAAAATTCTATTCCAACTATGTAGTTAGGGTTCAACCAAATTAGTTCAGATACAAGTAAACCATTAAAAACTAATTGAGCCCACCTAGTTTAAATACAACTAAACCAACAAATACTCCTTTCTTATCCATTTTCAATTATCTTGACTTTTGAACAATTTAAATGGACTTATGATCAGTTAAGTGGTTCAACTGTTGATTTATTTTAGGTATTTGATGTCGTAAAAATTTGGCCCAAGGCCAGAAATTTTTACGTTTTCTCGGTGCATTTTAATTTTCCCGACTCTTTCTCTTGGTACATTTCTTACCGCTACTAGTCACTCCTAAATATCTCTAAGCATTCTTTCTTTTTGATTTTTATTTTATTTAAATGAAAAATTAAAATTATAGATATGTATACATAGGGAAATTAATTAAAATGCCAAAAGTCCAACTTCGAGTTACCAAAATGCCACAAATCTCTCCCAGTTTACCAAAATGCCCCAAAAATTCGCGATGGCATACTGTTTCGGCCAAAAGCCCCGCGGAGGCCCCCAACTTTGCCCGTGTTGGCAAGTTTGGTCCTTCGCGGCCCGCGGTGGTCCCCCGCGGTAGGGCAGAAATTACATTTTTTGTCTTTTTTGTTCGCGAACTGCAGTTGGGTAAAAAAAATGGTGACCAAAAGAAATTTTAGCAAAACCAAGCTGCGTGAGCACGAGATTTTGGAGCTGCATTCGTGTCCGCAGGTCGCGCTCGCACACAAGTTCGACGATTTTAGCTTACGAAATCGTCAATCGGCACCCCCCCTGCGCACGGGTAGGTGTTGGAGTAAAACCATGCAAGGAGCTTGTCAACTCCTCACACTTCTTTCCTTATAAACCAAAGAAAGTTCACTCCTCCTTCCTATGTGGGACACCTTCCCACACCCAAATTGGTTTTTGCTAATTTCATGGTTTTTACTCAACTTTGAGCATCGATATCTCATTCACACATACTCCGTTTCATGGTTTTTACTCAACAAAACATAATAATCATATATTAACTAATTCATTAAATCGTTTTAAATTATTATTATTTGAATGTGTTTATAGATATTGTGAATGGCAATAGGAGAAGGTTTCACGAGAAGAATATTAAATGGGGTTTTGACAAATTGGTATCACTTGACTCATTTAAAAATTGTGAAAATGGGTATTTGGTGAATGATGATTCATGTGTGTTTGGAGCTGAAGTATTTGCAGTTACAGAGTATGCACAAAATGATCGATGTATTTCCAACGTAACTTAGATTAAAATTATCTCCTTCAGTTCAGTCCCGTCCCGTCCCATCCAGTTCAGTCCCGTCCAGTTCCATCCCGTCCCATCTAGTATGCGTACCAAACGCTACCTAAGAGTACCATAAACTAAATAATTAACTATAAGGGTATGAATTTTAAATATAAAAATTATTTATGTAGTGTATATGATATATATTAAAATATATAAATCCAAAAAAATTCAAGATTGGGCTCATTTCGAACGTATCGAAGAGACGATTATAATGGTGTAATTTGTTAAAATTAAAACGTATTTTTTTAACGTATTTTAGTTAATAAACGATTATATGTGTTAAATGTAAAATTAAAATAATGAAAGTAAAAGGTATAAAGTAAATTTAGTAAATAAGTATGGGGTTGAAAATGTAACATTTCATTTTAAATTCATAAAATTAGAAGAATCGCGGGGTGAACCGTGCCAAAAGTTTCAAAATTGGTCCCTGCAAGTTTCAAAAAGTGTCAAAAATGGTCCCTGGGCCTGCAATCATCGCGGAAAAAAGGCATTTTGGCAAACTGTGAGAGATTTGTGGGATTTTGGTAAGTGTTGGTCAAACTTGGGGTATTTTAATTAATTTCCCTTTAATATTTCCCTAATAATTGCAGTTTGTAAAAAAGCAGAAAACAAGTGTAGAAAAAAGAAAAAAAATTTGGAAGACCCCACTAGGATTCAAAAGACACCCGTGAAGGCTGTGTGTCCCAATCAAGTTGTTGCTGGCATCAATCAAGTACTTAATGGATTAATTTATTCAATCAAAAAATAACAAGAAACAAGAAGATTAGTACTACTAATTCAAAATTTACATTGGTACAATCACGAAACCTAAATCAGCAGCAGCATTTAATTTAATTTTAAAAAAACAATCAACGAAAGAGAAGGATTGAAAGAGTAAAAGATTGTTAAATTTGGCATCGATATCTTCTCCTACATTTGAGCATCAAATCCTATCTCCTTTCTAGATTTCTTCTTCAAATTCGAAACACCTGCATCAGAATTCCCGCACCAATATTAACGTACAATACAAACAACAAAATTAAATAATAAAAGGAAAACAGATTCCGACGGATTCATCCGAGACAAAAAGTGAGACTCGGAACCTCTCATATATTTTTTTAGTAACTCCCAATCTTCCATTGTAATTATCAAAATAGTTAAACAAATATATTAAACATGTACTTTATGATATTGAATTTTAATCCGCCGTCATTATCACATGTTTTGATGCAATTTTATTCAACAATCTCTCAAAAAATTGTTGCTGAATGCAATACATAATTTTTTTAATGGAGAACAGCAAACTCACAATTCACTCTAGATTTTAACAACTCGATCCGTATAAATTTTTTTTAAGAAACTGAATGAGATTTGAACCTGCACTAATTAAGACAAAAGCATCAATAAAATTTAACAGATCTACCTTCGGATTTGCAATCTGGAGGATCTTCAAAAAGTGAGAGAGATAGCTGCTTGTGAGCGAGGCCAATGTCAAATAATATGAGTCCAGATTTCGGATCGTCAACGATAATATCTTTGACCGGCAACCAGAGGAAAAGCTCTTCCTGAGAAAGGCCTTCAACGCCTGTAAGACTACCGAAAGTAAGGTTAGCTCTGACGGTGCTTTCGTAGAAAGCCATAGTGTCGAATTTCGTTAAGCAAGGTCCTCTCAAAAAAACTTCCAGAAGCCCTGTGTCGTAGAGAGTGAATGATTCCACTTCCTTGGGGAAAAGACCGACCGGTAGGCCTTTGCTTTTGAGGAGATCGTGAATGGAGGATTCAGTCACCGATTCCGATTGAGAAAAAGGAAGAATAACACATAGTAGCATGAGAACAAGTGTGCGTTTGTGCCGTATAATCGCCATTGGTGATGAAAGTGAAAGTGAGAGAAACATGGAAGCGACGATCAAAGAGGGGTTTATTTTAGGGCGAGTTAGGGAAATGAGGTTTTTAAAGGCCACCATGTACTTTTACTGAAATGCCCTTTTAAGTTCAAATCACATGTCAGTATGTCAGTTATGTTTTTTGGGTTAGAATACCGAATTATTTTCATTATTGCCAAATAGGACTTCAAGAATCAAAACTTGCTGTTTAGAACAGAATAAACTAGTGTTATACCCGTCCGGTGGCCGGGTATACAAAATGACTTTAATGTAGATTCATATATTTGATTGGTTACTCTTTTCATCATTGCCGAATGTTGTTTTTAATCAAGCAAGAAGTTTAGTTAAACTATAACCGGCTTTCCCGTGTCTAGTATAGATAATAGATCATGGGCAAAGAAGCGATCAAAATCGGATTAGTCCGTCTCGATTTCAAGATTTTCGTGATCTCAAACTCAAGTTTTTTCAAGCGAACCAGGTGAAAACGCAACTTGATCATCGAATTCGTTCGAGTTAAAATCCAATATCGATGGTACATGAGAAAGTATAGTTCACTTTAACATAGTAAAAAAATTGCCATAATACCTTTGAAGTGACAAAGATTTCGACACAAAATGAACACCAACATTGTTCTTTCTGCAACACTTGTACCATATATTTGTTGATATTTTCTTAATTTTAATGCAAAAAATAAAGACATGCAACATTTTCCAACTCAATAATACACCTGAGATGTGTGTATTTAATACTGAAAGGATGAAACTCGATTAAAATAATATTGTTAACAAATCTAAATATCTGAAGCAAAACTTGGAAACAATAAGGCATTTAAAACAACCAATAAGACAATAAAAGGTAACAATCACCTGATAAGAATCTCAACAGAAAAAACTTCATCCACAAATCATATTAGTTGGTTTGGAGGAAAAAGTCATCTTCTCTTCTCTGAGCACAAACACAAGAAAGGCCTTTACCAAGCCATGTCGCAGACCACAACCTCAACTGCATTGAAAGAGAAACATATAACAAAAGCAAAAGAATTCCTAAGTTACGGTTTCAAATTATACGATGGTTGAAATAACAGCTTGAAAAAACAAATAAACTAATAGATAACAATAACAACAAAGTTCAACTGCAAGAAAGAATAACCAAATGCCATCCTTACTTGATCGCAAAATATTAATCATGATAACAATTGCAAGCAACGCAAATCAAAGTTTGACTTCTATAATGAAAACAATAAACGTTTCTCAAGTATCCAGAAGCCCAAATTATTGACCACTTAAAGTGATGTTTTAATTGAAGCAGAATGCTAATCAAAGCGTTTCACAAAAGCAAAAATGTTATCTTTTGGGACCGAATACTAATCAAAGCATTTCACAAGTATGTTGGTTTGCTTGGATTTAATAACATTCAGAACAATAGCTAATAACTATAATAAACTTTCTACATGCTCTCAAAACAAATTGCTTGCTAATAAACTGAACGAAGAAAAAGAGTAGTGTGTAGAAAACAAATATTCCTTCATGTGACGTAATGATGATTTTCATGCTTGCAAAATGATCACTGACGTAAAAATATGTAAATGAACATAATAACAGTAGTGCACCTTGGTAGCCACTTCCAGCGGATTTGCGGTAAAGTTCATTCCTTGGATCCTGAAACTGACATTCACTCTATTACACATCTGACACCGTGCCTATAATCATACTTACATTCGTTGTACCTGTGCCCTACCGGTTTAAACTCATCACAGGCATGACCATTAATATATAGGTACAATAACTGGTCAGTGAAGAGAATAATTTTCAAACAGGAATACCTCATCAACAACCTGTAGAAAATAAGTATAAGCTGAATCAAAATAACCCTCAAGCATAAGAAGTTTGTGCATTGCCCATACACCGAAAAGTATCATGTCTCTATGGGTCAATCGACAATGCTTCGTCTAGTGACTTTGAGAGAAGAAGAGAAGAAGCAGCGGATGAATGGTTTGGGTGAGATATTCATCCCTGGAAGAAAGAAAACATTGTAGATACCAAAATGAAGAGATATATCTTCTTTTGCAGGTTGGAGCTGGAAAAAGGGTAGAAGAAAAGTTTCAATCCAGAAAGAAAACTTAAGACCCCGTTAAAATTAGGTAAAACTGACCCGATTTTGTGTACAATCGAAGATGTAGAAGACATGCAACTTAGAACCCAATTAAAACCTTGTAGACAAACAAAGTCTGAACTCGAAATAAAAAACGATGAAAGACAGAGTTACAATTGAACCGAGTTTTGATTTTGAGTTTGAAGATGATCGTGGTCAAGAAACATAAACATAAAACAGAGCCCTTATGACTTCAATGCATGTACTATAGAAAATCACGATATATAAAATTTTGGCAACAATTGAATTGCTAAACTGTATATTTATCGTTTACTTGACTATTTCTTGGGGATAATCACGAAAATAACCAAAACTGGAGTTAACCTATCACAAAAAGACCAATTTTTTTCCAAATTAACACAAAAATACAAAATAACCACATATTTCGCAAAAAAAACATGAGAAAGCCCCTTTTTCTGCAAATCATACCCTTTTCAAGTTTTGTCAGCCCATTTCGCAAAAAGCACGAGCAAAAACCTTTTTTTGTTGCTAAACATACCTTTTCAAGTTTTGTTGCCTGTTTCGCGAAAGGATCCGCATAACCCTCTTTTTTGAAAATTTCGGCTTTCACTCATGGTTTTTGCAAAGATGACCACAAACCGAATAAAATACGTCAAAAAGTATATTTCGCAGAGAAATGGCATTTTCAGAAATAGGTGGTTATTTTGTGCTGGTTTGAAAAAAACGATCTTTCTGTGACGGGTTAACTCCAATTTTGGTTATTTTTGTGATAACCCCTTATTTATTTCCTAGAACTATCATCGGGTACTTGAAATGAAAGGTTGCCTTTTAGTTTTTAAGATTGAATCATGATGTTTCTTACCACCTAACACTCATAAAGTCATCCTTATTGGAAGTCAAAGAAGGTCTCCTCTTTACTACCTGCAAATGCAAAATAACACATTCATCAAAGATCCAAATCATCAATAACTCAACTGAAAGCACCAGACGTTTTCAAAGATAAATAGTAAAATACAAAAAACAACCATATGTAATGTTGTGTACCCGACCAACACATCCTAGGAAAAAAACAGCAATGAGAACAATCTTTAGTAAAATTATGTGCTTTATACCTCTAGATTCCAAAGTACAATGATTTGACAAGTTAGTCACTCTTATTTCAATGGTTAAGATGCAATTTACCAAAACAACGTTTAACATTAGTAGAACATAATTTACGTATGGTATTGTTACTCCTGGAATCATATACCATAGAGACCCAGGTAATAAAATGACCTAGAAATAGTGAGAGAGAAAACAAACATAAATTCCTGACTTAGTTCTTCTAATATATGCTTTTCCTTCTTCTCTCATAATATATTAGTCTAAACAGAAAAAGAAAATTTATTGACAATTTACGCACTGAACATGCAAATGAGAATTAAGCACCTGGTAACTATGTAATGTGCATAAACACAAATTCAACATCGATCAGAGTAAAATACATATTTAATGTGCATAAACACAAATTCAACATCGATCAGAGGAAAATACATAAACCGGCAACAACATATTCATGATTTTTTTTCACTTGATGCCTTGACAAAGAAAAAATAATCAATCACTTACTTAGATTCTAGGTGCGTAGTAGTTGATACATTGATGGCATATGCTTTAGTCCACAAGCAACAACCTTCTTTTGATTTATAGAGTACTTAAACTCCCACATTCTCTCGACTTTAGTTTGCTGATTTGAAAGACAGTTGGAAAAACATAATGTAGTTGATATGGTTATGAGAATTTATGTACACAATTGGTATATAAAATAAATTCCTTCTTACAGTTCGAATGAAAGGGGCGACTGGAATGAGATTGGAAGATTAACGGTCTTCTGCAAACGCCGAATCTCACTAAGGGCCTGAGTCCCAGGCTTGACGGTGTGGTCTCTTGCTTTCTCCGCCTGCAGAACCTGTAAAAAGCCTGCATTTTTTACTGAATCCCAATATACCACACAAAACATCAAAATGTATACAAATACTCACTTGCTGGATTTTTCCTAAGACTTCTTCGTGGTGGCTGAAGCAAATGAAATCAAGGATAGCTGGATAATTGTTGCATCTGGAGAAGAGTTGTTGCTGATTTTAACTCTGCCACAAGGATAGATGAGGTTAGATTAGAAAGAAATCAAACAAATAAACCCTAAAAGATGTGGATATAATCAAATCAAATGCAACAATCTTGCAGAAGGTTTGATTTTAGGGTTTGATTAAATTTTACCTTTCGTTTCGTGGAAGCAAGCAATACACTGACGGAATGTTGGTGAATACAACAGAGTGTTGATTTTACCTTTCTCTTCGAAATCTTAGGGTTGAATCGAGCGTCATCTTCTCCTTTATTGCATAACCAAAGTGAGCAGCAGCAGGAGGACGAGATGGTGTTGGTTGTTGGAGAGCGAAGGGGGAACAAACTCTGCAGCGATGGGATTCAATTTTGACAGCATTTCTACCAGGTTTTGCTTCTATTTATAGATGGAGGGGATGATGATGATGGAGCAGAAGATGTGGAGAACAGGCCTGAAAGAAGGGATGAGTGAGGGGAGAGAAGTTAGGGGATGTGAAGGGAAGATTAAGGTGCGTGGAGGTTGAAGGCGGAGACGTGGAGAGGGAGTGGGCCGGTTAAAGAGTGGGGCGGCTGGAGGGAGATGGCTTAAAGGGCTGAATGAATTGGCTTAATGATTTTGAACGGCCAAGATTGAAAATAGAATTGAGTTTATACGGCTCAGATCTCTCCAGGAGCGGTTAGACTCAATGGTGTCATTAGTATAGGTAATGTATACAAGCAAAATAATCATATTTCAATAAACAAGTAGGTCTTTGTTTCAATAATACTATTTTTTTCTTAAGACACACATAAAAACCATCTTGTTATATGCGTGGTTCCAGTAATTTTTGGTACGAGAGCGATATTTTTTAATTCCTTTCTGAGGCAAAGTTTTTTTATTAACATTGTGTAACACCTTAGGCATATCCCACATCGGCCGTGGACAGGAGAGATGCTGGGTATATTAGTAAACCTTGGCCTTACCAGACACAACGCGTTTTGGGGCCACAAGCATGCGGGTTCCTTGGGAACTCTGTGGTTAAGCGTGCTTGGGTTGGAGTAGTACCAGGATGGGTGACCTCCTGGGAAGTCCTTGCCAGGTCGTCAAGAACAAAGCCGTGAGCCAGTGGGGCAAAGCGGACAATATTGTGTCGTGGTAAGCGGGGTGTTACAAATGGTATCAGAGCCACTCCTGTGCCGTTCGGGATGGTGGGGCAAACCTCAT
Organism: Saussurea involucrata; assembly: GCA_033807775.1. Lineage (NCBI taxonomy): Eukaryota > Viridiplantae > Streptophyta > Magnoliopsida > Asterales > Asteraceae > Saussurea > Saussurea involucrata. The sequence goes on from CM066323.1 coordinate 73,262, forward strand.
CGAGGACGATGAGTCCCTAAGGGGGGGTGTGTGTAACACCTTAGGCATATCCCACATCGGCCGTGGACAGGAGAGATGCTGGGTATATTAGTAAACCTTGGCCTTACCAGACACAACGCGTTTTGGGGCCACAAGCATGCGGGTTCCTTGGGAACTCTGTGGTTAAGCGTGCTTGGGTGGGAGTAGTACCAGGATGGGTGACCTCCTGGGAAGTCCTTGCGAAGTCCTTGCCAGGTCGCCAAGAACAAAGCCGTGAGCCAGTGGGGCAAAGCGGACAATATTGTGTCGTGGTAAGCGGGGTGTTACAAATGGTATCAGAGCCACTCCTGTGCCGTTCGGGATGGTGGGGCAAACCTCATCGAGGACGATGAGTCCCTAAGGGGGGGTGTGTGTAACACCTTAGGCATATCCCACATCGGCCGTGGACATGAGAGATGCTGGGTATAATAGTAAACCTTGGCCTTACCAGACACAACGCGTTTTGGGGCCACAAGCATGCGGGTTCCTTGGGAACTCTGTGGTTAAGCGTGCTTGGGTGGGAGTAGTACCAGGATGGGTGACCCCCTGGGAAGTCCTCGCCAGGTCGCCAAGAACAAAGTCGTGAGCCAGTGGGGCAAAGCGGACAATATTGTGTCGTGGTAAGCGGGGTGTTACATTATGGGACCATTTCCTATGTCCTTTAATAATCAGTATATTTTGGTGGCGGTAGATTATGTTTCAAAATGGATAGAAGCCATTGCGTGTCCAAGAAATGATGCTAAAACTGTGATTAACTTTTTGCATAAAAACATCTTTGTTCGTTTTGGAACACCTCGCGCTTTAATTAGTGACGAGGGAACTCATTTTGTCAACAAGATGTTAAGCACAGTTTTGAGCAAATACAACATCCATCATAAGGTATCAACGGCATACCACCCGCAAACAAACGGGCTTGCCGAACTTTCAAATCGGGAAATAAAATCGATTTTGGAAAAAGTGGTAAAACCCGATAGAAAGGATTGGTCCCTTAAGTTGGATGACGCACTTTGGGCTTATAGAACAGCTTTTAAAATGCCACTAGGACTGTCACCATATAAACTGGTTTTCGGCAAAGCATGTCACTTACCCTTGGAACTTGAGTACAAAGCGTTTTGGGCCGTAAAAGAATTAAACCTCAATGAAGAAGTGGCCGGAAGGAAGAGAAAACTCCAACTAAACGAGTTAGAGGAAATACGCCATCATGCCTACGAGAACGCCAAACTTTATAAAGAAAATACAAAAGTATGGCATGATCGGCGTATTAACAAAAGAAATTTTGAGAAAAATCAACAAGTACTCCTTTTTAACTCTCGGTTGAAGTTGTTTCCCGGAAAGTTAAAATCACGTTGGTCGGGGCCATTTACCATTGCGGATGTCGGTAAGTTTGGAACAGTCGATTTAATTAACCCACAAGACGAAAGCATTTTCAGGGTTAACGGTCACCGGGTCAAGCACTTTATTCCAAATGAAGTGCCCATACCCACGGGTAACAACGAATAATCTGTGACGAGAACCACCTTGTACATAGTGTAAATATTGTTTCTTAGCTGTTGTGTTATTTTATTTTTCTGAATCAAAAGTGCAGGTCTGCCCGCTGTGGACAAGCAGTGCCCACAGTCCTTCTAATCTCGAACAGATAAGTTTGGAGGGGGAGAAATGTAATTTTCTGGTAAAGTTGGGGCTGGTTTTAAGAAAACAAAAGATGGGTGTGCATGCAGTAATTTGCACTTTTCATGGTACAACAAGTACTCCACTTTTGTACCTAGAGATTTTTTTTTAAGGATTTGGTGTACTTGGTTTGGCTTGCATCACTCCAACCAGCTGTAAATGCAAGACCAAGGACTGTTCAATCATGAAAAATCTCTAATCAAGGGTCAAAGCCAAGTCCATTGGGTTGTTAATTAATTTTGTTTTAAATCATATGGATAGGAGGCTTTGAGTAAGTTAGAACACATCACTTCTTTCCTTTTAGTCTCCTTCCTCAAAACCACAAAACCCAGCAAGAACCCAAAAGTTTCTTTTTTTTTCAAACTCCTCCTCCAACAATGGCTAGAAAGAAAGTTCCAGCTCACATACCGGGACGGCCGACGAGGCAATCCCTCCGTCGCGCCACCGCCGCCACCACGTCAGGACCACCGTCGCCGCCGACCATCGTACACACCGCCGCTGAGCTCCTCCTCGCCATCTCCGCCGCTGCCGTCACACACTCCGAAGCTGCGCCGCCGATGAATGCTTCTGTGGTGGCCGAGACTCAAGCACTTAGCTCGTCATCATCGACTATGGCGGTGCAAACCACCATCGGTGCAACCTCCGGCGCTCCGGCCGACGACGTTCAGACAACCGACGAGCCCACGACCCCTGCATCCCCAAGGTATGTGCACTCCTTCGTTGAAACTCACGAGGTGTTGACTCGAATCCGTGAAACAACCCAAAACCCACCCCAAAACCCGTTGGAATACCCTTTTCCGGTCATCCCATCGACCATCCGCATCCCATTTACCCAACCATTATACACTTGTGTAGCCCCGACCATACCCCCTATCCACCTACGGCTAGAACCCAGAAACCCATTCAGTGACTTCCAAAACCCTCACTTTTTGCGCACCCCAAATACTCCTCCACGCCACACTCACCCGCTAAAACCCATTTTCATCTCACTCCCACCCACCATGGCTACCATCCCCATTAACCCTAGCAACCAACCCTCGTCTTCTAAGGCTAAACCTTTCGATTTAAACAAAAGTGGGGATGTGGGTGATGAAGACCTAGATGCAGACCTTTGGTTCGATTTCGAAGGGGTAACCCAATCACAAAACACTCCCCCGGACCCATTTGAGGAACCTGTGGAAAAAGAAAACCCTCCAGTGGGTAGTCCTAAAAATCCCTCGTCTGCCCACTGTGAGCAGATTGTGCCCACTGCGAGCACGAGACCTCCAGCGACAGCAGCTAAAAGGGTTGTAACTCGGAGTCAAGCAGGGTCATCCGAACATAAAAAATCAGTGGGGATGCAGCCGGGCGATTCTCGTTCTTCTTCTTCTTCGGAAGCAGACGTACCCCCGCCAAAAAAGACCAAGATTTTCGAAAGTTCCAATAGCGAGCCCGAGTCCGAAAAACAAGCCGATCCAAAAGGAAAGAAACCAATGATCAGCCGACGTGCTCGTCGATCGCAGCCGCTGCCTCCTGTTCAAGACGTCGAGGTTCAAGCGAGGTACGATCTTATAAAAAATAACCATATTCTGATTGAACGCGCCTTTGATACATCGTTAGTAAATTCTGTTGCGTACGTCAAGCATCATCTTTTTGCTTTGCATTGGGAACATCTCATTCCAATCCCATGCAAAGCAAATGAGACGTGGGTTCGAGAATTTTACGCGGCTGCTGCGTATGCCGATCACAGTCCCCTTCGGCTTCGGGGAAAAATGATTGACTGGTCCGGGCCTGCGTTAAACAAAGCCTTAAAGTTGCAGGCCCCTTTTGTTTGCTCTTACCATCAAATGTCACAAAAACTAATGGACATTTCGGATGAGAAACTGGCAGCTGCCCTGGTACGTCCTAATTATGGTTGGTCCCGTGAAAACAATCGTTCCATGATTCGGGCCAACCATCTCACAGAAGAAGCAGCCCTTTGGTTCCAGTTTCTGCGCCACAATCTTATGCCTATGGCTCATGACGGTACGGTGGATTATGATCGATGTGTGTTGTTATTTTGTGTTCTCAAAGAATGCCTAGTTGATCTCGGACAGATTGCCCACGATGCAATTGCTCGGGCCGCTTCTCGGGTCCAAAGCCGGCTTATTTTTCCAGCTTTAATCACCAAGCTGTGTGCCGATAATCGGGTGCCTGTCCAGCCAAATGATGTGATCACATACAGCAAGAAACATTTGAACAGCCACACCATAACGCGCCGAAAAAGCGCGTTTCGCACTCACGCTATTTTGCAGGAACATCGTGACCAGGCCGTTCCACCACCCACGCCACCCACAGATCTGCCATCTTCATCACAGCCGCGGTCCGCCACTTCAGGTTCAACATATGCAGGTTATGGCACAACTGAGTGGTTGGGAGCACTTCTATTGCAGCAGGAAGAGGCCAACCAAACCGCCAAGAAAGTGTTGGAGTTGTTAGCTGCTTTAGAGGCTCGTGTCACACGTTTGGAGGAAGGCTCCACCTCTGGATCTGCGTCGGGTCCTCCAGCAAAAGACGATGACTATCCGCCCGGATTTCCAGCCGCACCTAAACCCGCAGAACCCCGCAGCGGGCAGTAAAATTCCGATCGAAAATCGCTTTTGAAAAACATCATCCTTTTTAAACATTATTGCGTATTATCTCTTTTGGGTCTGTCTAAACGCTCGTAACATTGCATTCCCGCTTTTTGTGTCTCACTCGCGGGGTGTGTTTAAATCGATGATGTTTGTGTTGTTTGAATTTTATTGTGATTCTTATCATTTTTCAGGTACTTCGACTTTACTTGACTACGCGTAGGTAATTTTGAGAGGACGTAGGCCCTCTTGCTTGGCCTAAAAACACTTTTCCCTTTGTTCCCACAACCAAGCCATTCCATACAACAATGTGGACATTGTCCATCTTTAAGTTTGGGGGTGGGGAAATAAATTGATCATCACTTTTGATGATCCAAAATAGATTGATCATCACTTTTGATGATCCAAAAAAAATTAGAAAAAAAACAAATAAATAAATAATAGTCTTCGAAAAATTGGAAGGCAACCTTCGAAAAATTGGAAGGAAAAACACAACCCAAAAAGCGTGAAAAATGAAAAAATCAAAAAGCTTGGGTTTTGTGACTGAAATAGAACTCAAAGGAAGAGCAACAAAGATATATCCAAATTCCTTTTGTAGTCTAGTTCAAGTTTGGGGGGGATTATTTTTTTTTTAGCCACAAACACTAACCCGAAAAGTCCTACTGATCAAAGTTCCGACAAGTAGTCAAGAAGGGAAGAAGTACACACTCCGAGAAATCATTCAAGCATGTTTGTAAGTCGTCTTCTCTCCCTCCGTAAAAATTCTTTTTCTTTCATTTCTTTTACTTGAGGACAAGCAAAACCTTAAGTTTGGGGGTGTGATAACTCTCATTTTTGAGAGTTTATTATTACTCTTTTTCTAGGATATTATATCATTTTTATACCCACTTTGCTTCTTTCCCCTTCGTTTGGTCTAAAATGTGGAAAAAGGATGATCTGTTTCAAAAGTTTAATTTTCTTGGGATTTTTCTGCACTCTCGGACAATGGACAGAATGTGCCCACTGTGGGCAGCGTGTGCTCACTGTGGGCAGGGCGGATAATACTTTTACCCAGTGGACAAAGCTTTTAGCTGGGTAATAAAGGACAACTATGGGCTGGCATTCTTGGACAGCAGAGCTCAGCAAAACCAGGGACTGAAGTGGTGTTATTGGGTTTTAACCATTGGGTATTACACAATCTCAAAGCTATAAAAGAAGAAGACTTGGGATCATTTGGCATCATCTTCCAGCATCATTTGGAAAGCATCAAAATTTCCAGCTTTCTTTATTTGCTTTGACATAGTTAATTTCTTCTTGCTTAATTTAAGAGCTTTGTAGTAGTTAATTTAATTCTCTAGCTTTTACTTGATTTATTAGTTAACAATTTATTGCTTTCTAGTTAATAGTTATCTAGCTTTTAATTAGTTCTAGTTAATTTCTTGCATTGTACTTTAAATTCCATCGCATCTTTAATTTTATGCAAGTAATTATTATGCATTTCTTTTATATTATTATGTCGTTTAATTTAATTATGAGCTAAGCACCCCTCGGGTGTGGATGTGAATAAACTTGAGACTAGTAGGCAACACTTGGGTGTGGCCATTTGTTACGAACTCTCGAGATTGGTCACTTGAGTCGGGACTTAAACTCAACGCAGATAAGCCGATCACTTTTATGTGTTAATATTAGATCTTAGACCTCGAGAGGGGCGGATTTGACATACGGCTTAAGTGATGCACAAAGATTTGAGAGAGTCTTTGATAACCACGTCGAGAGGCGGGTTTTGTATGAATTATTAAGGTTCAAACGCCGGTCGAGATTTATATCACAAAGAGATTTGGGTGTAAATCTCCATATTGGTAGAACTTGACGTTTAGAGTCAAACTTATTTAATTCGGCGAAATCGAGAGTTGGTAACAATGGAAACTTTACGGAAACTTTGTAGGACCGGTCTATAAATCGCATTCATTTCGAGAGATCGGGCTTTTTATAAATATTTCGTCCTACAAAGCAACTAACCATCTTGTTACTACGAAAATCTCAAGGGAATTCACATCCATACCCATTTTTAATTATTCAAGAGTTTAATTATTTTCCAACAAACCAACAATCTTTTCAAACCGAGACTTGTGAAAAGAAGTTCGTGACATTCTCTGATTCTCAGTAGTTCAGTCCTTGTGGGATCGATACTTGGTAAATACTTGCCATTTTTATTACTTGTAGCGATCCCATTGTCGGTATATACTTGTGCCTTCATTGTGGAATTATTGTGCCCATATTTTGGATACACGATATTTAGCTACCAAGTTTTTGGCGCCGCTGCCGGGGATTGGCGTATTTCCAAGGTTTAGCGGCGCCAAAAACTTGGTAGCTAAATATCGTGTATCCAAAATATGGGCACAATAATTCCACAATGAAGGCACAAGTATATACCGACAATGGGATCGCTACAAGTAATAAAAATGGCAAGTATTTACCAAGTATCGATCCCACAAGGACTGAACTACTGAGAATCAGAGAATGTCACGAACTTCTTTTCACAAGTCTCGGTTTGAAAAGATTGTTGGTTTGTTGGAAAATAATTAAACTCTTGAATAATTAAAAATGGGTATGGATGTGAATTCCCTTGAGATTTTCGTAGTAACAAGATGGTTAGTTGCTTTGTAGGACGAAATATTTATAAAAAGCCCGATCTCTCGAAATGAATGCGATTTATAGACCGGTCCTACAAAGTTTCCGTAAAGTTTCCATTGTTACCAACTCTCGATTTCGCCGAATTAAATAAGTTTGACTCTAAACGTCAAGTTCTACCAATATGGAGATTTACACCCAAATCTCTTTGTGATATAAATCTCGACCGGCGTTTGAACCTTAATAATTCATACAAAACCCGCCTCTCGACGTGGTTATCAAAGACTCTCTCAAATCTTTGTGCATCACTTAAGCCGTATGTCAAATCCGCCCCTCTCGAGGTCTAAGATCTAATATTAACACATAAAAGTGATCGGCTTATCTGCGTTGAGTTTAAGTCCCGACTCAAGTGACCAATCTCGAGAGTTCGTAACAAATGGCCACACCCAAGTGTTGCCTACTAGTCTCAAGTTTATTCACATCCACACCCGAGGGGTGCTTAGCTCATAATTAAATTAAACGACATAATAATATAAAAGAAATGCATAATAATTACTTGCATAAAATTAAAGATGCGATGGAATTTAAAGTACAATGCAAGAAATTAACTAGAACTAATTAAAAGCTAGATAACTATTAACTAGAAAGCAATAAATTGTTAACTAATAAATCAAGTAAAAGCTAGAGAATTAAATTAACTACTACAAAGCTCTTAAATTAAGCAAGAAGAAATTAACTATGTCAAAGCAAATAAAGAAAGCTGGAAATTTTGATGCTTTCCAAATGATGCTGGAAGATGATGCCAAATGATCCCAAGTCTTCTTCTTTTATAGCTTTGAGATTGTGTAATACCCAATGGTTAAAACCCAATAACACCACTTCAGTCCCTGGTTTTGCTGAGCTCTGCTGTCCAAGAATGCCAGCCCATAGTTGTCCTTTATTACCCAGCTAAAAGCTTTGTCCACTGGGTAAAAGTATTATCCGCCCTGCCCACAGTGAGCACACGCTGCCCACAGTGGGCACATTCTGTCCATTGTCCGAGAGTGCAGAAAAATCCCAAGAAAATTAAACTTTTGAAACAGATCATCCTTTTTCCACATTTTAGACCAAACGAAGGGGAAAGAAGCAAAGTGGGTATAAAAATGATATAATATCCTAGAAAAAGAGTAATAATAAACTCTCAAAAATGAGAGTTATCAATTGGGTTGGGTGGGTTTCGCGAGTTGACAGTCTTTTGTACACCCCGACAATGTTAATGAGAAGAATTGCTCAAGAAACAGGGCCGTTCCAATCATTTTGGAGGCCCTGTTACACGACGAACGATAAAACAAGTAATAAAAAGTAAATATATAAAGATCATACTATTAACCTATTGATTTTTGGTTCAAGTTATCAAGTGCCAAAGCAAGTCATTAAGTATTGGTTCAAATCAATATCACCGTGTGTTAAAACAAGCAAGTAAACTTCATATTGATTTTTTGTATGGATCTATTTCCTTAATGGATAAATTACTTTCATTTCTCTACCTTAATAACATATCTTTTCTTAGTATTTAGTTTCATATTTATGCATTCAAATTCTTTTGCCGAATTAGTTATGCATTTTGTGTTCCAACTTAATACGTTTGACTCCAATTGCTCATTGAATTTGTAGATTATTATGATTTTGAAAGGTTAAATCTTTGATTTGCTAGTTGTGAGAAAGCAAATATAACAGAACAATATGAACATCAACAACATTGTAAAATGAGACAACAATAACTAAACATGACAACATGAACAACATGAACAATCAAAAATCAACAACATCTAAAAATGAGATAGCAAATATACATTAAGCTTTTGACTAAACAGAAGTACATAACAATTAATAATTTGAACCCTTTTGAACCTAAAACTTAACAGTTAAAAATATGATTCATTGTGCTTTAATATGAACAATTAAGTTAACATTCTTATTTGAACCAACTTATTTTGTTTGGGTTGGACTTAACACATACACACACATATTTATATACATAGTCGGGTTCAAACGAGAAAAATATCTATTTAAAATAACACGAGAACAAACAAAATTATTAGTGATTTTATATTAACGCACGAAAAAAGGATCTTGGCCGCAGCTTCAAGTCCACGTAGTTTTTTTGCGCGTTAATGTAAGATCACTAATGATTTTGTTCGTTCTCGTGTTCTTTTAAATAGTTAATGTTCTCGTTTGATCTTCCGCTCTCTATATATATAATATAATTTAACAAATAAAATATAGTTTTTTATTTAGTATTATAGATTTTATTAAAATGGAATCACATGGCGTTAAAGTGAAATGTTACCAAGCTTATCTTTATTGGCGATTTAACCCAGAATTTGCCAAACAAAACACGTGTCCTCGCCACATGAGGGGCTGTTTCTAGTGATTTAGTGAATATAATAGGAAGTTATATAAATTTTGGGCCCCTCCAAATTTGGAGGCCCTGTTCCGTTGAACATAATAGAACACCCTGTTGCACGGGCCTGTCAAGAAAGTACTTGAAAAACCCGCTCCCGTGTCGTAAATTCGGAGCCATGAATGGGCTAAACCGTACGAACATAAGTGTGTAGTTTATTGAAATCCACTCAAATTATGTTGTATTGTTAGAAAACGACCTACCCATGGCGTGGTACTCGTTCCAAGGTTTGTTTGGCTGGTCATGGGTCTAAAATGGAGTCGTGTAACAAAAGTTGTGTATGTTTGAGCACATCCATTTTTGGCCGATACACCAAAAATACCTTTTAGGTTTTCTCATCTGAACCAACCATGATAAATCTCCGTAAAATTTTACACGAGTCATCTACAATGTGTAACGCCCCAAAATTTCAAGAAAATTTAAAAATTTTAAACGCGCATAATTAATAATAAGTCTCCATTTATTAAACCCAAAATAATAATTCCAACCACGAGCGTTATTAAAACATAAGTCAACAGCGGAAATTAAATTGTTTATTCAATAACGGGAAAATGTTTAATAAGCAAATCCTTCGACCCATCCATCTTGCGCGTCAGTGTGTGCCAGTCATGCCTTCGTACCACTTATACCTGCAGCCACTGTAAATTGGGAGGGGTAAGCACGAAGCTTAGTGAATTCAAACACAACAATTAACAATGGTTATCTCATATTACCCCTAAAGCAAAGAGGATCACACCACCACATACAAGTCTACGAACAAATCATAAACAAGTATAATAACCACCACATAAAAAAAATCCCCGGGCGGATGTCGGGTCTACGGCCCCGCCGCACGTTTCCGCCTACTGCGGGAAACACCCGTTTTACGCCTACTGCGTATGACATCCTTTTTACGCCTACTGCGTAAACGCCCCTTTTACGCCTGCTGCGTAAAACACCTCCGTCCCCGTCGGGACTCGGTCCCGCCGAATAATGTAGCACATAATGTTAACTAGACGTCCCACTATCTAGCCCCCAACAATCCCGCATACAATTTTCACACACGTGCTACAGTAATAATAAACAACTATTAATTAATTGTAGTGAGAGAACTCACCTCGGGTGCGCGCCTAGCTAAAAATAGTAAGTAGCTCCACACAACGACGATCACTTTCCGGCACCTAAACGTACGATAAAATACGTCAATACGAGACCCGGACCCCACGACGCGACACACCCCAAACTGTCACTAAAACTAACTTTCGGTCACACCGAACAGGTCTGTTCGGGACCTGATTTGACCACTAAAACTCCAGAAAAAACTCAGATTTATTACACGGTTGAAAAGTTCCCTGAAATACCTTTCCGAGGATATATTACACGCCTCCTAACGATTTTTCTATAATTAATTATGAATTTATTAAGTTCGCCTACCGGAACTGTCCGTTTTCGGACCAGTTCGCACTAACAGCTCCGAACAGCCCGGTTCTGGGCCGATTCAGCCTTTCGGCGAAACACGAAAAACGTGCCTAACTCAATTTAGGAAAAATGGCCACTGACCTCAAGTTAAAACGACTTACGAGTAAAAAGTTACGGCTTTCGCAAAACCGAGACAGATTCCAGAATTTTCACATGAAATGACGAACCGCAGAACTTGCGACCACTTTTTCTCCCAACTCGAGGCCGAACCAGTTTTCCACCAAAACACAGAAAACGTGCCCGGTCTCGAGCTCGAAGCGTGGGCGCCAGTTTCGGCTCAATCGGAGTTACGACGGAAAAGTTATTGCCGTCACAAAACAGGGGCTGGACCATAATTTCGCATAAAAAAAACGATTTAAGAACGGTTCAAAGTTTAACGGTTCGGGTCAAGCGATCAGTTCTAGATTCCGCGACTAGGGTCACGGTTCCACGAGTTGGACGATTTCCAGCACCACCCACTGCCACTTCCGGCAGTGGTGGGCGGCGGCGGCGGCGGCGGCGGTTTACGAAAACTTAACGAGACAATAAATCGACACGACAAAACGCAAAACCACACATCCACCCCCGCACCGAACCCTCCCTCACGACCACTGCTGGTGGTTCCCGGCGGCACCCGCCGGCGGCAGCCACCGCTGTGCCGGCGGTGGTAGGGTTGTGGCGGGTAGAAAACAGCGAACGAAAGGAAGCGGGTCTTACCTCTACGACGACGACACGGCAGCGGCGCCCACTCCGGCGACTCTCTCTTTCTCGAACCGTCCTTCTCTCGCAGGGCTCTCTCTCTCCGGCGAACCCGTGACGACGACGCCGGCGCTGTAACAGCTCCGGTCGACAGCAGCCGGCGATGAACCTTCTTTGGCCTCTCTCTTGCGATCGTCCTTTCTCGCTACGTCTCTCTCTCTCTCGTTCCCTACTCACTGCCGCACGACACAAGACCCAGCAGTAGGGTTCTCGAGGTTTTCTTTTTTTTTTGGGTTTTATTTGGAAACCAAGAAAAGGAAAACGAGATATCAAAGGGGAAGGGTATTCGGCCTTCTCCTTGCATGGGCCGAGCCATGCTTAAGGTTCACCAAAAAGGACGGAATGGCCCCTAGACTTCTAAGAACATTCACAACTTACCACTAACTCACAACTGTCGGCATTTGGTCCTTATTGACACCAACTCACTAACCACAAACAATTAACGGCACACACTTTAATTAATTAAAAAAAAAATAAACAAAAACGTACCGGGACACGGGCTTTACAACTCTCCCCCACTTGGATTAGACTTCGTCCCCGAAGTCTACGTCCGCAAACAGCTCTTAATAATTCTCTCGCATACTTCCTTACTAACAACACTCCTTCAAGAACACTGAAAACGCAATTGGAAGAACACTCCAACAATCGGAATCATTCTTAGTTAAACGACTTCGGTTGTCTCCCAATCTTAGACGATTCATACCTCCCGGTTAAATTTCCAGCTCTAACCATTTTAAAGCTGCTCACAGAATACCCTACAGGATTCTCGACTACGATCATTCCTACCCTTAACTGTCGATTAACTTCTACGAGTCCTAATAGACTCCAAAGATTTTAAATAACTTATATTAACAAAACATCGACCCCCTGCCGAACATCGGTCCAACCGATTACAATAACAAACATCGGCCACCCGCCGAACATCGGTCCAACCGATTACAATAAATCACATAAGCGGGGTATTATCCTGGACACTAACACCAATAGATATCCCCTACAACCAAAACAACTAATACACACGTAGGTCATTCCACCATAACCACTCATCACAAGTGATCATTTCAGGGTTACTACTACCATTACCATGATTATCTTAAAATCGGCTACAACTCTCCGATTATACTAAAGGTGTTTGGCCTCCAGCCAAAAAATCGACACCTAAATATACCACCTACCTCAAAATGGTTGATGCGCATTTACTCTCTTAACAACAAAGGGCATCAATCCCTTAACCGATATTATTCGGCCTACAGTACTAACGCGCGTGGAATACCTACCCTCCACTGTCGACGTATCATCCACACTTGCTCTACGAAGCCAAGTCACACCGAATCGAGGATACACCTTGACGTCTACCTCCCAGGTAACGCCTCAAGACCCAGCACACCGGAACTACCTCCCAAGTAAGTGCCCACAACTATATCCTCCTAGTACCTACTGGAAAGTCTAGGTTAAAAACACATGAATATCGGGGTCCCACCCCGAGATACCCAACCGACCATTACCAATAACTGACTAACGTGCCCAAGGATCCAAAGCAAACAGCCTACCAACAACGTGCCTATTCCGGATTGACTCACTCATCCAAACATGTAAACACTCAACGTGCAAAGAATGCCAAACGGTGCGATAAAAACAACTCATCAACTAGACTCCACATCGAGCCATTAAAACCGGGCAATTGGCCCATGACTAACTCCAAGTCAAAACCGAGCAAAATGCTCCACGCTTGCTAGACCCATAGATCGGAAAAATGCGTTTAAACAAAGTTTAAGCAAGCAATACTCTGGACTCAACCTTAGTCCCAGACTCAACACGGTTTAAACAAAAGAGTTTTCCAAAAGGACTCACACCCTTACAATTCTCGAAATGACACTTAAAAGCACATTTTCCCAAATGGTTTACAAAATCATTTACTAAATCATTTCAACATTAGGATTTTCATCGCAAAAAGATCGTATATAATAAAACTACTTTTACCAGATCGATAGTTACGCTAAACTGGACACGCTCGTCCCATAAAGGAAAATCATGTCGAAAATCGTCCCAATGCAGTTCAGTTTACTCACACAAAAGCAAAACGTAAGAAATAAAAATGAACCGCCTCGATTCTAGTATGGATTGACTCATGACATGCACTTAAGGTAACCGCTGACCTTAAACAGGGTCCGACAAAGGTGTGCACATAATTCAAAAATAAGTTTCCCGACGTTTGATTCAAAAATTCCTCTTTTTAATCATAAATGACGTGGCACAGGGTTCGCCACAAATTTTTCGCGCATCGGCTAGTCACGCAATACGATGACACGGTTTACAAATATATTTTTGTTAAAACACAATTGTCTCGTGTAAGTTGCGAACTTGAAGACAGAAACCAATCCGCTTCTAATAATTGGAAATATCGACTAAAAACCTCGTAAAATCTCAAACTGGGGGCAGGCATGCAAGCTTGTAACACTTCCTCAAGTTTCGTACTTGGGACATATAACGTCAAAACATTATAGTTTTAAAAATGTATTTATCGAAATTGCTCAAAATACTCGTTTCCTCCAAAGCAAAAGTTTTTAATTTCCAAAAAGAAATGATCGGTAATTCTAAATCAACCGAATGTCAAAAATCTATGCATTTATATTTCCCAAAATATAACACGTTGTAATCGTATGCATGATGTTCACAACATTAAAACACTCCTTGGATCAAATGGTCTTTCATTTCGACAGAAAGGACTAAAACATTTTCATGCACGACTCGTTTGTCAAAATGTTGAGGACAAAGGTTACCCCAGTATGCATACCCCTAAGTCGATAAATCGCATTTTCATCGAAATGACAATGAAACCTTTAGTTGACTGAAAAGCGCACTAAACAACTCCTCATGAAATGTTACCAAATTTCCTCCATGCACCACCTATGTCACGCATGAATCAATCCACACACTGAACTATTTGCAATAAAATACCTAGTAACACAAACTCTCGAAAGAAAAATTAAGCGACACAAGAATTCCAAACTCATTTTAAACAAATCACTAAAATAGCCTTTATACAGACATCGTGGAATGTAACTTTTCGTCTCAACTCTAACACAGGTGGAGGAGTTCCAATGCTAGAGTCTCAAACCGTAGTCACTTACCCAACATCTTAACCACCACAAAACACGGATAATATCGTACCCGAAAGAACCGTTGGAAAAATAACGAAAATGAGACAAGTTCTAACAAAGTTTGCACTCCCGAGATAAAACGACTTCATACACTTTCAAAACCATATTTCAAAATCTTGTGTGTGCTGAGCAGTTCCCAAAATTCCCAAAACACCGCCCATACAAAGATTTAAAACACAAGAATTTGTTAATGCAATCTTATTTTCAAAATAACCTCGTGCATGACTCATTCGGCATTCAACGTCTCGACTCATGCTCCTCTCTACTTTTCCAATCCACTATCGTCCTCCGGACATTTAAACCTCTTAGGGCAAGATGGAAAATTACGACAAATAATCCCTACGATTTTTGCTCAAAACAAAGTCGGCTCTATAAGCCTATGACTCTAGCACAATCTTCCATCTTGGTTCGAAATGATCTGCTTACAACAAATATCATCCTCATCGTCACTCCAAGTGACTAATACTATAATCGTCTTTCTATTCCAACGACTACTAGTTTAGGACCTTCAACACTACCCCAACGATCATCCCATCAAAGCAAGTCAAGTACACACATGTACCAGTGGATCTACTATATTTGTCTCTCCTCGTGACGGCTATTCTGGGTAGATAACACAACGCGTTATTAGCACATAACAATGCACACTAACAACACTCACGCCCAACTCCTCGGATTCCTCGTGACTTCCCCGACTCGAGCATTGATCTTGTGCTTCCGGTAGTAGGAGCTCTACTACTACCTTCCACACCTATCATCGCTCGTTCCGAGTCTCATCCCGAGGGTCCAAGTAGTTTCTCGCCGAAACTATACTCATAAAATAATTTATCCACACATGCCAGTTCAAGAACATATCCTAAACAGGCAACTCATACAACTACTGTATATATAAAACCATCGGTCTCCCCGATCAGACAGCCACAAATGTATACTTAATAAACCATCGGTCACCCCGATCATACAACAACAATTAAATATATAATTAACCATATGCCTGCACCAGCATATATATATATATATACTTCCACCCTCCCTAGCTCCCTAGGAATTTCCTCTTATCCCACTACCCTTGCTACCACCGAATCCCTACTAATTATGACGAGTGACCTCGCGAATACCCGATTATATGCAGTGCGAAATAAATAGACAGTCGGATACAAGACTCTATCCTAGAACGGTTGGACTCAAACAAGAGCTGCGCAATAGAACTAAATCGAATATTCTAAGGCTATAAATCTCTTACTGCATACAACCTAGAGGGCATTCACTTAGTAACCTATCATAATTAGCATAAATTCCTAATAGCAAGCAGTTCAACATACAGCATAGTGTCCACAACAGGCAATCTAGCATGCATACACTATGATCTAGAAAGCAATAAAACACTAAGTACTGTACCTTTCCCCTTTGGCTCCGGCTGACTGTACACACTGCGCCTCCGATCACCGTTCCTCGAACGGGTCTTTACTTTTTCTTTTGTTTCCAAAAAGATTTAATAAAGAATTTGAAAATTTCCCAGCCGCAACTTGAGACCAAACACACCGAGGTGCGTTTGATTCACTCAAGCTGTGCTCTGATACCAAGTTGTAACGCCCCAAGATTTCAAGAAAATTTAAAAATTTTAAACGCGCATAATTAATAATAAGTCTCCATTTATTAAACCCAAAATAATAATTCCAACCACGAGCGTTATTAAAACATAAGTCAACAGCGGAAATTAAATTGTTTATTCAATAACGGGAAAATGTTTAATAAGCAAATCCTTCGACCCATCCATCTTGCGCGTCAGTGTGTGCCAGTCATGCCTTCGTACCACTTATACCTGCAGCCACTGTAAATTGGGAGGGGTAAGCACGAAGCTTAGTGAATTCAAACACAACAATTAACAATGGTTATCTCATATTACCACGAGATATCAAAGGGGAAGGGTATTCGGCCTTCTCCTTGCATGGGCCGAGCCATGCTTAAGGTTCACCAAAAAGGACGGAATGGCCCCTAGACTTCTAAGAACATTCACAACTTACCACTAACTCACAACTGTCGGCATTTGGTCCTTATTGACACCAACTCACTAACCACAAACAATTAACGGCACACACTTTAATTAATTAAAAAAAAAAATAAACAAAAACGTACCGGGACACGGGCTTTACAACTCTCCCCCACTTGGATTAGACTTCGTCCCCGAAGTCTACGTCCGCAAACAGCTCTTAATAATTCTCTCGCATACTTCCTTACTAATCATAACGAGTTGCCTTGCGAATACCCGATCATATGCAGTACGAAACAACACACTAAATTTGGAAACCTGTCCGCAAACAGCTCTTAATAATTCTCTCGCATACTTCCTTACTAATCATAACGAGTTGCCTTGCGAATACCCGATCATATGCATAACGAGGTCTTAGGCTCTGATACCATTTGTAACACCCCCCTTACCACGGCACAATATTGTCCGCTTTGCCCCATTGGCTCACGGCTTTGTTCTTGGCGACCTGGCAAGGACTTCGCAAGGACTTCCCAGGAGGTCACCCATCCTGGTACTACTCCCACCCAAGCACGCTTAACCACAGAGTTCCCAAGGAACCCGCATGCTTGTGGCCCCAAAACGCGTTGTGTCTGGTAAGGCCAAGGTTTACTAATATACCCAGCATCTCTCCTGTCCACGACCGATGTGGGATATGCCTAAGGTGTTACACACACCCCCCCTCAGGGACTCATCGTCCTCGATGAGGTTTGCCCCACCATCCCGAACGGCACAAGAGTGGCTCTGATACCAAGTTGTAACGCCCCAAAATTTCAAGAAAATTTAAAAATTTTAAACGCGCATAATTAATAATAAGTCTCCATTTATTAAACCCAAAATAATAATTCCAACCACGAGCGTTATTAAAACATAAGTCAACAGCGGAAATTAAATTGTTTATTCAATAACGGGAAAATGTTTAATAAGCAAATCCTTCGACCCATCCATCTTGCGCGTCAGTGTGTGCCAGTCATGCCTTCGTACCACTTATACCTGCAGCCACTGTAAATTGGGAGGGGTAAGCACGAAGCTTAGTGAATTCAAACACAACAATTAACAATGGTTATCTCATATTACCCCTAAAGCAAAGAGGATCACACCACCACATACAAGTCTACGAACAAATCATAAACAAGTATAATAACCACCACATAAAAAAAATCCCCGGGCGGATGTCGGGTCTACGGCCCCGCCGCACGTTTCCGCCTACTGCGGGAAACACCCGTTTTACG
Organism: Saussurea involucrata; assembly: GCA_033807775.1. Taxonomy (NCBI): domain Eukaryota; kingdom Viridiplantae; phylum Streptophyta; class Magnoliopsida; order Asterales; family Asteraceae; genus Saussurea; species Saussurea involucrata. Next base: position 91,207 of record CM066323.1, read on the forward strand.
CCTACTGCGTATGACATCCTTTTTACGCCTACTGCGTAAACGCCCCTTTTACGCCTGCTGCGTAAAACACCTCCGTCCCCGTCGGGACTCGGCCCCGCCGAATAATGTAGCACATAATGTTAACTAGACGTCCCACTATCTAGCCCCCAACAATCCCGCATACAATTTTCACACACGTGCTACAGTAATAATAAACAACTATTAATTAATTGTAGTGAGATCTGTAACATCCCAGGCTAACCGTACCAGATATTGTCCGCTTTGTCAACACACCTGGACTCACGGTTTTAAAACGCGTCTGATAGGGGAGGTATCAAGTTCCTCTTATAAGGCAACCTTTGTTCCCCTCCCCAACCAATGTGGGATCTTACAATCCACCCCCTTGGGAGCCCAGCGTCCTCGCTGGCACACCAGTCCGGAACCTGGCTCTGATACCAAGTTGTAACGTCCCAAAAATTACAAGGATTTTAAATTTTTAAAGTAACATTTCATTAATAAAAACTCATTTAATAATTCAATCATTTCATTTGCAAACTCATAATTAATATTCTCACGAACAATAAACAGCGGAATAAATGTCTAAAATTAAAATCATAAAAGTAATCAACTCTTCCCACGCGCCAGTGTGTACTCGTCACGCCTTGGAGCCACTCGTACCTGAAACCACAATTTATTGGGAAAGGGTAAGCACGAAGCTTAGTGAATTCAGACACCATAAATAACACAGTTATTCCCACACCACCTCTAAACAGATAATTGCACATAAACAACATACAACATAGTGTCAACAACAGGCAATCTAGCATGCATACACTATGATCTAGAAAGCAATAAAACACTAAGTACTGTACCTTTCCCCTTTGGCTCCGGCTGACTGTACACACTGCGCCTCCGATCACCGTTCCTCGAACGGGTCTTTACTTTTTCTTTTGTTTCCAAAAAGATTTAATAAAGAATTTGAAAATTTCTCAGCCGCAACTTGAGACCAAACACACCGAGGTGCGTTTGATTCACTCAAGCTGTGCTCTGATACCAAGTTGTAACGCCCCAAAATTTCAAGAAAATTTAAAAATTTTAAACGCGCATAATTAATAATAAGTCTCCATTTATTAAACCCAAAATAATAATTCCAACCACGAGCGTTATTAAAACATAAGTCAACAGCGGAAATTAAATTGTTTATTCAATAACGGGAAAATGTTTAATAAGCAAATCCTTCGACCCATCCATCTTGCGCGTCAGTGTGTGCCAGTCATGCCTTCGTACCACTTATACCTGCAGCCACTGTAAATTGGGAGGGGTAAGCACGAAGCTTAGTGAATTCAAACACAACAATTAACAATGGTTATCTCATATTACCCCTAAAGCAAAGAGGATCACACCACCACATACAAGTCTACGAACAAATCATAAACAAGTATAATAACCACCACATAAAAAAAAATCCCCGGGCGGATGTCGGGTCTACGGCCCCGCCGCACGTTTCCGCCTACTGCGGGAAACACCCGTTTTACGCCTACTGCGTATGACATCCTTTTTACGCCTACTGCGTAAACGCCCCTTTTACGCCTGCTGCGTAAAACACCTCTGTCCCCGTCGGGACTCGGCCCCGCCGAATAATGTAGCACATAATGTTAACTAGACGTCCCACTATCTAGCCCCCAACAATCCCGCATACAATTTTCACACACGTGCTACAGTAATAATAAACAACTATTAATTAATTGTAGTGAGAGAACTCACCTCGTAAGCGCGCCTAGCTCACAAACAATAATTCAAGCTTCACAAATCCAAGATCACTTCCCAACACCTAAACAATCGTTAAAATGTATTAACACGAGACCCGGACCCTAAAACACGACGTACCCTTAAATCGTCACTAAAACGAATTTTCGGTCTAACCAAACAGGTCTGTTCGGGACCTGTTCCGACCTCCATAAGCCCAGAAAATCCTCAATTAGAACTACCACACACATACAAATCGTAATGTAAAAATAACCGACATTAGTTATAGTGAGAGAACTCACACAAAAGCAAAACGTAAGAAATAAAAATGAACCGCCTCGATTCTAGTATGGATTGACTCATGACATGCACTTAAGGTAACCGCTGACCTTAAACAGGGTCCGACAAAGGTGTGCACATAATTCAAAAATAAGTTTCCCGACGTTTGATTCAAAAATTCCTCTTTTTAATCATAAATGACGTGGCACAGGGTTCGCCACAAATTTTTCGCGCATCGGCTAGTCACGCAATACGATGACTACGGTTTGAGACTCTAGCATTGGAACTCCTCCACCTGTGTTAGAGTTGAGACGAAAAGTTACATTCCACGATGTCTGTATAAAAGCTATTTTGGTGGCTTGTTTAAAACGAGTTTGGAACTCTAGTGTCGCATAACTTTTCTTTCGAGAGTTTGCGTCACTAAGTATTTCATTGCAAATGGTTCAGTGTGTGGATTGATTCATGCGTGGCATAAGCGATGCGTGGAAGAATTTTGGTAATATTTCAAATGAGTCGTTTAGTGCGTTTTTAGTCAGCTAGATGTTTTATTGACATTTCCATGAAAATACGAATTATCGATTTAGGGGTATGCATACTTGGGTAACCTTTGTTCTCGACATTTTTTGATAAACGAGTCGTGCATGGAAAGGTCTTAGTCTCTTTTTGTTGAAATGAAAAACATTTGGTCAAAGGAGTGTTTTAATGTTGTGAATATCATGCATGCGGTTCCGGATTTAGTGTGTTGCTGTGCCGTTCGGGATGGTGGGGCAAACCTCATCGAGGACGATGAGTCCCTAAGGGGGGGTGTGTGTAACACCTTAGGCATATCCCACATCGGCCGTGGACAGGAGAGATGCTGGGTATATTAGTAAACCTTGGCCTTACCAGACACAACGCGTTTTGGGGCCACAAGCATGCGGGTTCCTTGGGAACTCTGTGGTTAAGCGTGCTTGGGTTGGAGTAGTACCAGGATGGGTGACCTCCTGGGAAGTCCTTGCCAGGTCGTCAAGAACAAAGCCGTGAGCCAGTGGGGCAAAGCGGACAATATTGTGTCGTGGTAAGCGGGGTGTTACACATAAAGTCGATGCCCCAAACATCAAAAAGTTCGACTTCCAAAATATTATTTAAGGGCATCTCGTTTCGTTGGGACAAATTCCCGGTCCTTTGGCATTCGTCACAACTCTTTACGAACTCAAATGAATCTTTAAAAATTGACGGCCAAAAGAAGCCACATTGAAGAATTTTTGCGGCCGTTCGTTGACCACCAAAATGGCCCCCGTAAGGTGAAGCGTGACAATCCCGCAAAATACTTTTTATTTCAAAATCCGGAACGCATTTCCTCAAAATTTGATCCGATCCTAATTTATACAAAAAAGGATCATCCCAAAAATATTGTTTACAATCATGAAGAAACTTTTTAAACTTTTGCGAGTTCATGTGGTACGGCCGAATTCCACTTGCAAGGTAATTTGCAATATCGGCATACCACGGCAATTCCTTTTCAACATGTTGTATGGCTAAAATACGTTCATCCGGAAAAACTTCTTTGATTTCATGTTTTCCCCCACTTGACACGTTCATTTCAACTCTCGAAAGATGATCAGCAACTTGGTTATTAATTCCCTTTCTATCAACTATCTCAATGTCAAATTCTTGTAAAAGAAGAACCCAACGGATAAGCCTTGGCTTAGCGTCGGTTTTGTTAAAAAGATACTTGATAGCGGAGTGGTCCGTATGAACAACGACTTTTGTGCCGATCAAATAAGAACGAAAACGGTCAAAAGCAAATACTACGGCAAGTAACTCTTTCTCGGTTGTTGTATAATTTATTTGAGCTTCGATAAGAGTTTTACTTGCGTAGTAAATGGGGTGAAAAATCTTTTCTTTCTTTTGTCCCAAAACGGCACATACCGCCCAATCACTAGCATCGCACATTACCTCGAAAGGTTTTGTCCAATCCGGTGCTATTACAATAGGTGCAGAGACAAGAGTTTCTTTAATTGTTGAAAAAGCCGTTTTGCATTCGGAAGTAAAATCAAAGGTTTGGTCAACATGCAGTAAATTACACAACGGTTTCGCAATTTTAGAAAAATCTTTTATAAAGCGTCGGTAAAATCCCGCATGTCCCAAAAAACTTCTAATGCCTTTAACCGAAGTAGGTTCGGGTAATTGCATTATTACTTCTAATTTAGCCTTATCAACTTCCAAACCTTGTTTAGAAACCATATGACCCAACACAATTCCCTCTTGAACCATAAAATGACATTTTTCCCAATTCAAGATTAAATCGTGCGTTTCACATCTTTCTAAACTTTTTCTCAAGTTATCAAGACAATTATCAAACGATGTTCCAATTACCGAAAAATCATCCATGAAAACTTCCATGGTATCCTCAATCATGTTCGAAAAAATAGACATCATGCAACGTTGAAAAGTCGCGGGAGCATTGCACAACCCAAATGGCATTCGCCGAAAAGCAAAAGTTCCGAAAGGACACGTGAAAGTTGTTTTTTCTTGATCCTCGGGAGCTATGTGAATTTGATTATAGCCCGAGTATCCATCCAAAAAGCAATAAAATTCTTTTCCGGCCAATCGATCTAGCATTTGGTCTATAAAAGGCAAAGGAAAATGGTCTTTTTTCGTGGCTAGGTTCAATTGCCTATAATCCATGCATATTCTCCACCCGGTGACGGTCCTAGTAGGGATGAGTTCATTTTTCTCATTTTTTATAACCGTGGTTCCTCCCTTTTTAGGAACGCATTGCACCGGGCTAACCCAACCACTACTCGAAATGGGGTAAATAATATCCGCATCGAGCCATTTCAAAATCTCTTTCTTAACGACCTCTTTCATGATGTGATTTAGTCGTCTTTGTGGTTGAACTTTGCCAATACTATTCTCTTCCAAAATAATCTTATGTTGGCAAATAGATGGACTAATCCCCTTAATATCCGCTAGGGTCCAACCTATGGCTTTCTTGTGACTTTTCAACAATTCTAACAATTTTTCCTCTTGGCCATCACTTAACTTGGAAGAAATAATTACGGGTAATTTATTTTCTTTCGTGAGATAAGCATACTTAAGGTGACTAGGGAGAGGTTTTAAATCCAAGTCTGGAGCCTTAAGAATTGATGGCATTTGTGGAGGTCGATCATTAAAATCTAAATGTTCAAAAGCATCTATAACCTCCATCAAATCTTCTTCCGAAACATCATCTTCAAAGCCTATAATTGGTTCTTCATGAAAGTCTCCTAAAAGGCCGGTCTTAAAATCATCATCTAAAGTGTCGATGGCGGAACAATCTTCTAAATCACCGTTGAATTTTAGTGACTTAAAGACGTTGAAAGTTATTTGTTGGTCGTTCACTCGCATGGTTAGCTCACCCTTTTGGACATCAATTAAAGTTCTACCGGTCGCAAGGAAAGGTCTTCCTAAAATGATGGGAATATTCTTATCGGCCTCAAAGTCCAAAACTAGAAAATCGGCCGGAAAAATGAATTTATCAACTTTGACCAAAATATCTTCAATTTTTCCTTCGGATAAGCAATGGATCTATCCGCGAGTTGCAAAGTGACAGTAGTGGGTCTTACTTCACCAATTCCTAACTTGTTAAAAATTGACAAGGGCATGAGATTTATGCTTGCACCCAAGTCACATAGTGCATTTCCGACCTCTTGACCACCAATGGAGCATGGGATGGTAAAACTTCCCGGGTCCTTGAGTTTCGGAGGGATTTTACAAGTAAGAATTGCACTACATTCCTTGGTTAAAGCAACCGTCTCATATTCTCCTAGTCTTCTCTTTTTGTTGAGAATGTCTTTTAAAAACTTAACATAGTTTGGCATTTGCTCGAGAGCTTCTACCAAAGGAATGTTAATATGGAGTTGCTTGAAAACGTCTAAAAACTTTTTAAACTGAACATCCATCTTTTTATCTTTAAATCTTTCAGGAAAAGGCAACTCACGTAGATCCAAGCTTGTTTGCTTTTTGCTGGGTGTAGGCACAGGATGCTCGGCATTTTTGACAGCAGCGGACGGATCTGCTGTTGTAGACACAAAAACAGGGTCCTGCGGTTTTTCAACAGTAGAGAACAGTCCAGGAAAATTTTCTCTATCGAAAAGATGTGATTCTTTTTGCATATTAGGTGTGGTAGGAGATTGATCGTTTTTACGCGAGTCCTCTACGTTACCTATTTCCATTATGCTTATGGCCTTGACATGTTCCTTGTGTGGTCCTTTTGGGTTCTCGGTGTCACTAGGCAAAGTCCCTTGTGGTCTATTTTTGAGCTCGGTCGCAAATTGACCAAGTTGGGTCTCAAACCCTCTCAAGGTTGCATTGGTTTGGTTTATAAAACCTTTAAGTAACGATTCGAGTGAACCGTTACCTTCCGATGCATTTTGTTGCCTAGGAGCATGCGATTGTGAAGATTGACCATGTTGGTAATTGGACTGTTGGTTTTGGTAAAATCCCGGGGGATTTTGTGGTCGATTTTGTGGTTGACTTGCCCCGGGGGGTTGAAGTCCTTGATTTCCCGACCAAGAGAAGTTCGGGTGATTCCGCCAATTCGGGTTATAAGTTTGAGAAAAAGGGCTATTTCTAGCATTTCCCAAATAATTTACCGAGACGGGATTTCCCGGACAATTCTCATAATTGTGACTTTCCCCACAAAATGCACATGACTCATTAATAGCTTGAGCTTGGTTTTTCTCTCCATTGATGTTTAAATTATTTTTCACCAAGTTAGTCAAAGCTACAATTTGTGCATTTAAAGATGTGATGGCATCAATTTCATGAACTCCCGATGCATTTGGCGTGGTGATGGCACGAGCGTTTTGCCAATCGGTGTTATTGTTGGCAACTTTTTCTAAAATCTCAAATGCCTCGTTGTAAGTTTTTGAAACAAAAGCACCACCCGCCGTAGCATCGAGAATAATTTTAGCAGCAATAGAAAGACCATTATAAAATGTTTCTAATTGGATGCAATAAGGAATTCCATGATGAGGACATTTTCGAATTAAATCTTTAAATCTTTCCCATGCATCCGAGACTGCCTCGTCATTCTCTTGTCGAAAGTTCATGATATCGTGCCTAAGCTTTACATTTCTAGTTGGAGGAAAATATTTTTTTAAAAACTTTTCGGCTAAACTCGACCAAGTTTCGATGGATTCCGGTGGTTGAGAATTTAGCCATGCTTTAGCTCTATCCCTTAACGTGTAAGTGAAGAGTGTCAAACGTAAGGCTTCCGGTGTTACGCCGGGAATGCGAAAATTATCCGTCATTTCTATAAATGATTTTAAATGAGAGTGCGGATCCTCCGAAGGTAATCCTCCAAATTGACCCATTGCTTGGATCATTTGAAACATTACGGGTTCGGGTTTAAAAGCTTGTGCATTCATGTTGGGCCTAATAATACCCGACTTTAATTGCTCAAATTCGGGTGTTGCATAGTCCCTTATTTTCCTATCTTTACTATCGGCAATACCTACCGTTGTTTCAACCGGTGGAGGTGGCGGCGGAGCTGCCATGTTTCGGTTTAAAGGTGGTGGGTTTTGCCGATTACCTCTTCTTCGTCTAGCAATAGTTCTTTCGATTTCGTTATCAAGAGGTAAAAGCTCTCCGCGTTGCAACCGTGGCATACAACACGAAGACGGTGTTTTTGAAACAAGTGACACAGGCTCAAGTGATTATTCAATATCTCAGGATCTATGATCGCGCCAGTCCCCGGCAACGGCGCCAAAAACTTGATAGCAGAAAATCGTATGGTCACAATGTACCCACAGAGGGGGTGCAAGTATACACCACAACTATGATCGCTATAAGTAATAAAAAGGGCAAGTATTTACCAAGTATCGATCCCACAAGGACTGAACTACTGAGAATCAGAGAATGTCACGAACTTCTTTTCACAAGTCTCGGTTTGAAAAGATTGTTGGTTTGATGGAAAATAGTTAAACTCTTGAATAATTAAAAATGGGTATGGATGTGAGTTCCCTTGAGATTTTTGTAGTAACAAGATGGTTAGTTGCTTTGTAGGACGAAATATTTATAAAAAGCCCGATCTCTCGAAATGAATGCGATTTATAGACCGGTCCTACAAAGTTTCCGTAAAGTTTCCATTGTTACCAACTCTCGATTTCGCCGAATTAAATAAGTTTGACTCTAAACGTCAAGTTCTACCAATATGGAGATTTACACCCAAATCTCTTTGTGATATAAATCTCGATCGGCGTTTGAACCTTAATAATTCATACAAAACCCGCCTCTCGACGTGGTTATCAAAGACTCTCTCAAATCTTTGTGCATCACTTAAGCCGTATGTCAAATCCGCCCCTCTCGAGGTCTAAGATCTAATATTAACACATAAAAGTGATCGGCTTATCTGCGTTGAGTTTAAGTCCCGACTCAAGTGACCAATCTCGAGAGTTAGTAACAAATGGCCACACCCAAGTGTTGCCTACTAGTCTCAAGTTTATTCACATCCACACCCGAGGGGTGCTTAGTTCATAATTAAATTAAACGACATAATAATATAAAAGAAATGCAGAAAATTAACTTGCATAATATTAAATACGGAATAGCAATTACAATTAACAAAGTAAAGACTAAATTTAAAAGCAGGAGAATTTATCACTATTAAAGCAAGTAAATTAAACTAATAAAGCAATTAAAAACTATTACTAAGAAAACAAGTAAAAGTTATCACTATTAAGAAAGCAAGTAAATTGTTCTTAAGAAAGCAAATAAAAGTTGCTGGAAGATGCTGCTGGAAGATGCCTCCAAATGATCCCAAGTCTTCTTCTTTTATAGCTTTGAGATTGTGTAATACCCAATGGTTAAAACCCAATACCACCACTTCAGCCCCTGGTTTTGCTGAGCTCTGCTGTCCAAGAATGCCAGCCCATAATTGTCCTTTATTACCCAGCTAAAAGCTTTGTCCACTGGGTAAAAGTATTATCCGCCCTGCCCACAGTGAGCACACGCTGCCCACAGTGGGCACATTCTGTCCATTGTCCGAGAGTGCAGAAAAATCCCAAGAAAATTAAACTTTTGAAACAGATCATCCTTTTTCCACATTTTAGACCAAACGAAGGGGAAAGAAGCAAAGTGGGTATAAAAATGATATAATATCCTAGAAAAAGAGTAATAATAAACTCTAAAAAATGAGAGTTATCACCAATCCACTAACAACTCAATTAAACCTAACCCGTCAAATCGCTAAACCGCCAAACCGTCAATTAAGATGGTTGGAATTGGGATGATTGTAATAACTAATAACTTCATTTTGTTTATTTTTAGTAGTATTTATCGTATTTCATTCCTCAGTTTTACGTATACTACCAAATCGCTCAACCCGCTACAACCCGCAAGGGTTGTGTTGAGATTTTCCGACCTGCCATAATTGGGTTGGGTTGTAAAAATGTCCCAAACCGCCCAACCCAACCTAACTTCGTGTACACCCTAAACATTCTAGATGCCCATGTAATTTCATGGAAAATTGTAACACCCTAAAAATCATGGCTAATTTAAACCTTAAGTTTAACAAGGTTTACTTATAGAATTATCCAACTTTCATATATAAGTAGAGAATTAACTATGAGGTTTAATACATACAATTCGGATTCTCCAAAACAACCTATTAATCCAATATTGTTCACCATGAAAAGATTAAACGGGTTGTCTAAGTCATTCATCAAAACATCCTCATATCAGCTAACTTCTCTTCTTAACATCAATAAATTGAATACCCAAAAGCACCCGTCCCTCTTCCATTTACTTTTCCTGAGCTAGTACCTGGTAAAAAAATTGATTTGAAACGATTAGGCTTACGCTTAGTGAGAACATTCAATTTAAATTAAAACATTAACAACATTGGAATCTTAGATAATCAACGCATATATTCAAACCTGCTTTATCACCATTCTTACCATACTCATACTTGTCTCATAATGACATAACCATACTCAATCCCACAAGTATAACTACCATTCTTAAAGTCGTATCACCATATCCAATAACCTACTACGAATCCTCACGGATTCTAGTTTATCAATCAATCTTACAAACTTATATTCAAACATCATACCTTCTCTTTGAAATGGAATACATAAATAGTACTTATATATGTACATTGTCTATTTCAAATCCTTCAAACAACACTTACACTTCATCTAATTCATACTCACATATCTCAATTATCAATAACAACTCTCTTTGCCCATTAAAACTAAAATACAAATAAATCCCAATTCTCATTAAAATACTATTATTGAAAAATTCGGGATGTTACAAAAATCTCGCACGATCGTTCTGGACGAGAAAATCCAAAGCATACCCCCTTTGGTGTATCGACAAAAAATGTGTCGCGCTTAAACATGCATAACTTTTGCTATGGGACTTCGTTTTAGGCCAATGACCAGTAAAAACGAACCTTGAAACAAGTACCACGCCATGGGTAGGTCGTTTTGTGGCAATACACCATGATTTGAGTGAGTTTCAATAAACTATCCGACGTATGTTTGTTCGGTTTGGCCATTGGCTCCGATAAATTTCGACACTACAACGGGTTTTTCGAGTTCTATCTATTGTCTTATATATTTGTTTTTTTATGTAGTTTCATATATTTTTTTCATTCCTATAAAACTCTTTCATATATTGAATGAGTTAGATTTAAGAGTAAATTACATATTTGGTCCCTGATGTTTGGTTGCTTTTTGGATTTGGTCCCTATTTCGAAAAAATTACATGGATCGTCCCTGAGGTTTGACAAAGCGTATGGATATGGTCCCTCCCTCTAACGTCGTTTAAGAAACCCAGTTAAGTCTAGGGTATTTTAGTCTTTTTACTCTCTTTTTGTCTTTTTCCTATTTAATAAATAAAAAGAATAAAAAAATAATTAATAAACCCCCCCTACCCCCTCCTCCTCCTCCTCCTTCTTCCTCAGGACCTCCGGCCACCACCACCACCACCATCATCATCTTCAACCCATCACCACCACCACCACCACCACCATCATCATCAACCCATCACCACCATCATCATCAACCCAACACCACCATCATCATCAACCCATCACCACCACCACCACCATCATCATCAACCCAACACCACCATCATCATCAACCCATCACCACCACCACCACCACCATCACCACCATCATCATCAACCCATCACCACCACCACCACCACCACCACCACAACCCACCACCACCGGTAACGGTTCTTCTTGACGGATTTTTTCTGTTTTCCGGCTACTTTATATCAAAAGAACGCATGCCAAAGTATTGGGTGATGATGCATTACATGTCGATGTACAAGTATGGGCTGGATGCATTGTTGATCAATGAGTATTCATGCATGACCACCAGGTGTTTGATATGGTACGAAGAGAAAAGTCAAACGTGCATGGTGATCGGCGGTGATGTGTTGCAGAAAAGAGGGCTCCATGAGAGTCAGAGATGGATTAACGTTTATATATTGATTGGGTTTTTCGTGTTCTATCGTGTGCTTTGTTTGGTGGTCTTGATTAGAAGGGTTTCAAGATCCAAAAAGTAAGCATGCAGTTTGTTGGTTGAAATCCATATATGTAACATCCCGCAAAACGAAACATACATATAACATACATTCCATAACATGTTTACAACAAAGTACTTCATCTTTCACATTTGGTCCCATCTAAAGTCTGAACATAAAATTCATTACAACTTGATCCACTTTGAATTACATAGTAACAACAAAATTATAACTAATAAAACATCCGTAGCATCATGATGATAATCTTCTCCAAAGCTAGCCAACAAGTATTCTATTTACTTGTTCTTACTGGAATCACCACCTGGAATACATAATTTTTAAAACAGAAAATGAGGGTTAGACCTAAGGGTCTAGTGAGTAAATCCCTGTCATTTGTAATTTATTAAAATTTATTTATATAAAACACACTTTATATAATTACACATACATCACACGTAAGTTAATACCAATTAACATTTATGCATCATACCTGTCTCGTCCCCCCTTATCCCTCCACCAATGGCCAATATCAATTGGTTGCGAGCCAATTTATCACACCGGTCCAAAGCCCGGCCACGTATTATATTTTCATATAATACTCACGTGATTATAATATCCCATTATAATCACTCACGTATGACATATTCATACAATTATCACAATTCATTATTCACATATCGTATTCCAGTAAAATACTCTTTAAAATAAAACTCACCTGATCTTTTAAGCAAGGTCCTTCAAACTTTCTTCTGAATAGATTATCTTTTAACTCAGATCCTTAATATCTGAAACAAATTAAAGTATACATACTCTTTAACACATAATCCAGAAAACCCAACTTTTCGCAACCCACTATTACGAAAAGTTTACTTTTCGCAACCAACAGATGCGAAAACGTTACTTCTCGCAACCCACAGATGCGAAAACCTCACTTCTCGCAACCCACAGTTGCGAGTTCCCTACTTTTCGTAACCAACAGATACGAAAACCTAACTATGCGCTTTAGCTACTTGCGAAAAGTGGACTTTTCGCAACCAAGGCTTGCGAATTCCTACTTTTCGCAAAATCACTGTTCATCGTCTTTTTTTTTCAGAAAAGTTTAGTTCAATTTCAGGAATTCCAACTTTTACCCAGATTGCACAGAATCGTTCTAAACTCCTTTTAACACCCTAAATTGTAACTAAAATTCACCAATTCATCTAAAATTACCCAAACCCACTTCAAAGTTCAAAAGAAACCTAATATACATCAAAAGGAAGAATTAGGATGGATTATTACCTTTGATATGAACTCTATAATTCCAGCAGCAATTATCTAACACTTCTCCTTCTTCTTCTTCCAATTCCTTCGATCTCTTTCACTCTCTCTCTCAAAACCGAAACTCACACACACACACTTAGGATATTTAGGATATTTGTGTTTTGTTAATAAAAAGGAAGACATCATCTTCCATTTGATTTCACTAGAGTCGGTTGAGAGAAGGGTTTGGCAAAAGTGACCAAGCCACCCTAGACTTATCCTAATTGACAGAACTTACCCCTAAACTTCTATAATAACATTAAAACTTATCCCTTAACGTCTAATTCCATAAAATACCCACATAAAACTTATAAAATTTTCATATTTTAATTTAAATAAAATACCTGGTTATTACAATATATATATATATATATATTGTGTTAAGATCTTAATTAAGATCAAATTAAAACATAATTAAGATCGTCATTGGGTTTGAGTATTTTTGTGTGAATGTTATATATACGTGATTTTGTTTATGTTGGTCATCGTGATCTAATTCTTCAGTTTAATTAAATCACATGTGAATTGTTAGATATATGAAACTGATCGAGGCAACTTTATTTTAATTTAAGAAAAGTGGGTTACTTAATTAAGTTGGATAATTTTACTTGTCTCATTTCTAGCTAATCAAAGAATTTCGTTCAAAATGTGACCATAATGTGGTGGTGGTGGTGGTGGTGGGTTGATGATGATGGTGGTGGTGGGTTGATGATGATGGTGGTGGTGGTGGTGGTGATGGGTTGATGATGATGGTAGTGTTGGGTTGATGATGATGGTGGTGGTGGTGGTGGTGATGGGTTGATGATGATGGTGGTGTTGGGTTGATGACGATGGTGGTGATGGTGGTGGTGATGGTGGTGATGGGTTGATGATGATGGTAGTGTTGGGTTGATGATGATGGTGGTGGTGATGGGTTGATGATGATGGTGGTGTTGGGTTGATGATGATGGTGGTGATGGTGGTGATGGGTTGATGATGAT